>QJSC01010739.1:59282-86106 GCA_003697955.1 Calidris pygmaea | reverse complement strand
AAAAGGTTAATATTGTAACCAAAGTGATATTCTTGGATGGGGTATCTGTGGTTTAAATGTGCAATTGTAGTAAAGTCACAGTGACTCATTGAATGTGAATCTTCTGATTCAATGTGCGTGTTTTCCCTCTGGCTGATTTTGCAATAGTCAGTTCAGATCTTCACTGTGCATCCATTTAAAACTGTTAAATTTTGTTTCTTTTTCCAGTGTTTTTCTCTATGTAGCGTTGCATGCAACTGTTTCATTTGGGGGTTTGGATGCATTTCTGTAGAGATTCTGAGCACATTTACTGACAAATCAGAGTTTACCATACTCTTGTCTAGAATTTCTTTTATTTAAGAGAATTAACATCATCTAAGAAGAATTTTTTCACGCTTCTGTTCTCGAGTTAGAGCCTGATGTTTTTTCTAGTTATTTACCATAATATAATACTTAAGGCAGAAAATTTAGACTTATCGGTGGTTGGAGGTGAGAAAAACAGCTTCAACAGCCTCATCAAATTAGTTTTTCTCTTTGAGTTCTTGTCAGCCTTGACTTTGATCCCAGTTTTTCCCTGTAGGTAGTTTTGTTACACGTACTAAGAGCACAAACATAAGAACTCTTGTGCTCCGTCCTGGAATGGTGCTGAGTTTCAGTCAGGGTTGAGATAAACTGTATTAAGTGTGTCATGATGCCATTCAACGTAGTTCCTTCCCTCTCTTAAGCCTGAAGTGAAAGCTTATTGGAGGGTTCCGACTTCCTAATTTTGCAAGCAGTTCTGGTTTGGTATCACTGAAATCTTGACTTCCATCATTAATGAGGTCTTAAGCCAGAAATCCTGCTGACATAACCAAAACTACAAGTGTGTCAAAGCTATTGCAAAGTGCACCTTTCCGATACTTCTGTTCATGAGCCTTTTGCTGTGAAGGCTAAACGAGTGGTTTTCGTGGGGCAGATGCTTCTCCAGAAGGGCAGAAATGGTCTGCAATTTAAAGGAATTAAACTCTTGGTCTTCTGCAGAACGAGAAGCGCCGTAACGGAAGGGCACAAATAAATGGGGGCCGGCTAAGGACAGCGAGTGACAGTTCTAACAACATCTGGCTCTGGTATTTCACTCCTTGTGATGCGTGAAGCAGTGCTGCTTTCTATGTAAGGTGACAGCTTCCTTATTTGAAAAAGAATCGGAAGCATTGCCAGGAGACATCTCTAACTGCAAACAGCAGTGCTTTTTAAAATAGCAATTCTGCAGTCTGAAGTCATTTGTATGTTAAGTTTCAAATTTATGGACTAATCCTGAAACCTGGGTCCATTTTCTAGTACCCAGTTAGTTAAAAAAACAGTCATTGAGGGATCTGAAAGCAGTTGTTGGATGTCTGTGGAGCACTTCAGCTAATGAGTGTTGTGTTAAAATGAAGAACTGTGCAACAAACCATTACTGAAAAATACAATTAGGATATAAGTAGTTGATGGCACTTAAGTTTAAATGGCATGGAGCAAGAAAGGAAATTCCTTGCACACATGCATTGATTATTATCAATGAAATTGATAATAATTAAATGATTATTATGAATGAAGAAGACCTGGTGGATACCAGGATGCCTATGAGCCAACAATGTGCCCTTGTGGCCAAGAAGGCCAATGGCATCCTGGGGGGCATCAGGAAGAGTGTGACCAGCAGGTGGAGGGAGGTCATCCTGCCCCTCTCTCTGCCCTGGGGAGGTCCCATCTGGAGCACTGGGACCAGTTCTGGGCTCCCCAGTTCCAGAAGGACAGGGAACTGCTGGAGAGGGGACAGCAGAGGGCTACAAAGATGCTGAGTGGCCTGGACCATCTCTCTTATGAGGAAAGGCTGAGGGACTTGGGTCTTTTTAGTCTGGAGAAGAGAAGGCTGAGGGGGGATCTGATCAACACCTATAAATACTTCAAGGGTGGGTGTCAGGAGGATGTGGTTCTGTGATTCTATTCTTCTGTGATGGAAATGCCTGTTACCAAGCCTCTGGTTATAGAACCATAGAATCACAGAATGGTTAGAGTTGGAAGGGACCTTAAAGATCATCCAGTTCCAACCCCCTGCCCTGGGCAGGGACACCTCCCACCAGACCAGGTTGCTCCAAGCCCCATCCAGCCTGGCCTTGAACCCCTCCAGGGACGGGGCAGCCACAGATTCTCTGGGCATCCTGGGCCAGGGTCTGGTTGTCAACAGTTGGACCAAGAGTTCACTAAATTGAAGGATTTTGAACTGTTGCAACAAACATATTTGGATTTGTATTCTCTTGGAATAACCTGACTCTTGTTACAAATGAGGTATTCTCAGGCATATTCTGAAGTTGTCTCATGAAAGAGCTGAATGGTTCATAGTTCAAGTCAGCAATTCTCTAATGATGGATGAAGAGGTCTCCTGTTGCCAGCCTCCTGCAGTTTCCTGACTGTGCATCTACAGAGCTCTTTTAAAAGGCTTCAGAATAGCCCTCCCACTGATAAACGTTAACTGGCCGTTTCTTGCTCAGAGTTTGTGACAAGCTGGAGTCAGTGCCTTTGGGTTTTGAGAAATAGATTTAGTGTTTAATAGCATCAGCGCCTGACTATAAGTATAAAGTATATAGTATATATATATAGTATATATAAGTACAAGTATAAAGACTATACTTGTATTCTCATTTACTGTTTGTAACTTCTCACAAGAACATGTCATTAAGAGGTCAAAATGAAGATCTCTAACTAACACCATAAACTTTGGGAGATAAATGGTATTTCAAGGAAATCACTGCTTGCCATGCCTTTTTACAGAATCATGGAATAGTTCAGACTGGATGGAATCTCTCAAAGTCGTCTGGTTCAGCCCCTGTTTGAAGCACTTTCACGTGCTTTTTCTTGGGCATCTGCTTTTGTCCTGTGTCAGGAGAAGGATGTTGGGTTGGATAAAATAAGCTAGGTCCCATTTTGAAGTCACAGTTGAAGAGAGCTTACAAATGTTTTAGGAAGGTGCTGGAATGGAGCACTTGATCAGACCAAAGGTTTTAAGTTCTATAGCTTTTATTGCCAGGGCTTATTGAATTCTTTTAAAATATTAGTGAGTAATTGTCTAACTTCATGTTGACGCTAAAGGGCAGTTGTGTTTCAGGCTAGATTTTTTAATTTCTTTTTCTTTGTACTTGGTGTCGTGCTCGATACTGTAGTTTTCTGAAAGGTCTTTTTTATGTTACCTATGGGTATGTAATATCTGGAGAAGCAACATAGGTGTGAAGTGGAGGAAGGCAAGGAAAAAGCAAAATCCCAAGGTTGTGCAAAATGTTGGTTCATTTTTCTAAGTTATTTTATTGCTCTGCACCACTGTTCGGAAAGCCAAGGGTCAAATCCAGCAGGACTCTGCTGCTGATGTTCACTGCACAGTCATATTGTAGTACTGTAGGTATGGTAGAGCGTATTTGGTCCAACACATCCATATGTCTTAGTGTTCTCATTTCTCACTTAGGCTGTTTCATTTTTGTCTCAAAAAAGACTGAACTGCACAAATGGTTTTATATCATTTCAACTAGAAGTAGAGTTCAGGATGGAAGACATTATAGAATCACAGAGTGCTATGGGGTTGGAAGGGACCTCTGGAGATCATCTAGTCCAACCCCCTGCCAGAGCAGGTCCACCCAGAGCAGGTTGCACAGGAACGGGTCCAGGTGGGTTTTGAATGTCTCCAGAGAAGGAGACTCCAACCACCTCCCTGGGCAGCCTCTTCCAGGGCTCTGCCACCCTCACAGGAAAGAAGTTCTTCCTCGTGTTTAGATGGAACTTCTTATGTTCCAGTTTGTGCCCATTCCCTCTTGTCCTGTCCCTGGGCACCACTGAAAAAAGACTGGCCCCATCCTCCTGACACCCACCCTTGAAGTATTTAGAGGTGTTGATCAGATCCCCCCTCAGCCTTCTCTTCTCCAGACTAAAAAGACCCAAGTCCCTCAGCCTTTCCTTGTAACAGGAACAACATCATTGACTCTGAAATCTTTGTGAATCTAATACCCTTTAGTATTTTTGTCTGGCTAAATTTGTGTCCTGACATGCTTTGCAGTTGCTAATCAGGTAAAGTTAGGCCATTCTCCGTTTCTCATTAACCAGATAGTGTGAATATTTTATGAAAAAGTAGGGCTTTTAACCAAAGATGAAATAGGGTTGCCTCAGAAACTATCCTTCCTGTGCATAAAATGACAGTTCTTATTTGAATGACACTACTTTGAATATGCAATGTGAGGACCTTTGTCACTGTATCTCTTTTTTAATAAACTGTTAAAGAAAAGATGATCCAATTAATGAGTAAGCCTGTAGTTGATTATCTTATTCCTTTAGCATTTTGAAACTGAGAGTTACTGCATCATTTTTGTGCTGTTGGAAAGCAGGGCAAGAACGGCTTCCCTGTTACTAGTGAATAAGATAAAGCTCATGGCAGATGCAGAGAATTTTTTCTGCTTATTCAAATAAGGTGATGTTTGTGAACATTGTTTATTTACCAGTTTCCTTCCCTGACTGCTGCTGTCAGCTTAGGAAAAAAACTTAAAATCTATTTCATGATGTTGACTATGATTAATATTTCAATAATAGTTTATTAAATGAAATAATAATTTTTAGAAAAGCCCAACGATCATGCTTCACTAAAGATATTGTGTTCTTCTTCTTTGCATGTTTCTAAGTGGTTTAATTTAGATTTATCTTTCTAAGTTTAGGTTATCCTCAACTTACCGAATGCAAAAATAAGCACTAAGGTCAGGGCCTGAGGCTCAGTGAAGAACAGTCTTCACTTGCTGTATTTTGTGGGTTTGGGGAGGCATTTCATTAACTTGTCCTTTGAGCTGTTCACATTCGTGCTTTATGGAATGCTCCCTCTTGAAGGCACCCTCTCTCCCCGGGTAAGTTGCCAAAGGCTTAATTTGTGTTTTCATCCATATCCTTGGTTGTAAAACTTTCAATTCTCCAGATCCACCTTCCCTATCCAATCCATAATAAAGCAGTTAGATTTTTTTGTTGGTGTTATTTTGTTTTTTTTTCTTATTGTTTTTTTGGAGGTTTTTATTGAGGAGAAAGCTGTTTGCTAATTGTCCAGCTACTCAAAAGTAAATCTTTGCAGGCACACTAGAAGAGTCAGTACTTCCTAGAAAAAGCATCACATCTTAAAAGCTGTTCATTTTCTTCAGGTAGACGCATCGTTCTAACAACGCCTGCTGTCAAGGTACTTTATACGAAGCTTGAGGCTGGCTCTTACTACATGAGAGTTTGAGAACCTCTAGCACTTTTACCTCTCCAGAAAAGATATAAGATTAACTTTGGTGCAGTTAGAAATATTGCAGATTAAGATATCTGTTAGAGAGGTGGATGCCAAATTTATACGTATAGGTATATACCACATTTAGGTTGGCTGTAATTGCTGTATAGTTCTTCTGAGAATTTTTCTTATTTTCTGTCTTTTTAAAATACCTGGTTTTGTCACATAAGATATTTCTGGTGTATATACTATCGTATGTCTGAATGACGTGACCACCTCAATGAATGTTACCTATTCATTATGAAGAGGCGTAAGAGTAAGAAGTAATCTCTTACTTGTAATGAACTGTAGTCTCTATTTTGTGTAAGATTCCTCCTCCCCCCCTTTTTCTTTTATATAAAGCCTCTTAATAGTCAAAGTTTTATGATAGATTTTGTTAGGTATAGAGCAAAAGGATTAAAAAACCCTCAGCTTGATAACCTCAGGGTTTTCTTGGTACAGTGGGAAGCTTTTAAATGAGGTATCTTTAAAAAAACAAAAAACCAAACAAAAACCAGGAGAAATAAGCAACTAAGAAACTTTTATTTTCCATCTAAGAAGAGGAAAATAATGAAAAAGACCATCTTTGTTTCTTTAGATGATCACGTATGACTTTTTAGTCTTTTTAGTTGAATTGGACTTTATGTTTATGCTCCTGAGGATGGAAGATTAAGGGCTATACCTTCTATGCCTTTCTACCTGTTCTGTCCGAGCTGCTGTGTCACAGCAGCTCTGTTGAGTATATTTAGCATGCTTTCATGTCCACTAAATTGTAGAGATTGTGTTTCTGATGTTTCTGGCTGCAGGGTTTTTGCTGATGTACTTTGGGCCCTTTCCAGAAGGCTCTTTTATTACTTACTGTTCAAAAACATCTTTAGCTCTTTCCACATATTCTAACAAAGTGAGTGCGTATGTCAAAACATATGTATAGCTTCAGAGTTCTCTGCTTCTAGAAGCAAGCAAAAGCTGCGGTTCCTGAAGCTATTCTGGGAGAAAGCAAGGACTTGGTATGCTGGGTGTGAACGTGGGAAAGTACTGAAAGGGAAGGGGAAAACAGAAGACAAAGGAAACTTCTTGTATTGCCCTTTAGTCTGGAGATGTAAATTCTGATTTGCAAAAATAATTAGTCATTGAATTTCCATGGATAAAAAGGTGGAAAAATGTGACTGGGATGGATATTCCTGCTGTGCGCTGCCCTCTGGTTTTGGGTCCCACCATTCAGAGTTAGCACTGGGTGTTGCCAAAGTGGAACCCGTGTGGTTGGCTGGTGATGCCACCAGCATCCTGGCCTGTATCAGGACCAGCGTGGCCAGCAGGAGCAGGGCAGTGATGGTGCCTCTGTCCTGGGTCACCTCAAGTGCTAGGTTCAGTTCTGGACCCCTCACTACAGGAAGGACATTGAGCTGCTGGAGCGTGTCCAGAGGAGAGCCACCAAGCTGGTGAGGGGTCTGGAGAACAAGTCATACGAGGAGAGGCTGAGGGAACTGGGCATGTTTAGTTTGGAGAAGAGGAGGCTGAGGGGAGACCTCATTGCCCTCTGCAACTACCTGAGAGGAGGGTGTAGAGAGGTGGGGGTTGGCCTCTTCTCCCAAGGGAATAATGACAGGAGCAGAGGAAATGGTCTGAAGTTGGGGCAGGGGAGGTTTAGATTAGATATTTGGAAGAATGACTTTCCTGAGAGGGTGGTCAGGCCCTGGAACAGCCTGCCCAGGGAGGTGGTGGAGTCACCATCCCTGGAGGTATTTAAGGAACATGTAGACGTGGCACTTCAGGGCATGCTCTAGTGCCTGAGATCGTAAGGGGTTTTTGTGCGTGTGTGAATGGTTGGACTTGGTGATCTCAGAGGTCTTTTCTAACCATGACAATTCTGTGATGCGGTAGGCAGAGAGCTGTGGTTCACAGAGAAGTTTCCTTCTAACTGCTAACAAAGGCAAATTTCTGTTCAGCCTCTTACAATATGCCACAAAAAACCAGGCTCTCAGATGGTACCCTGCTACCCACAAGGATTTCTCCTATCTCAAACCTGCTGAATACCAGAGCTTTTTGTCGTCTTTCTTTGAGGTGACTGAAGTTCTTGCAAGTAAGGGTAAGAGGACACATTGCAATCGCGCAGTTGAGTGATAGAGGTGGCATGCAGTGTTTCCCTAAACGGTTGGGATAAAAGAAGGTGTGACTTCACCCACCTTTTAGGGGGCTGGCTGGCTGGGTGGGGTGTGTGCTGTGTCTGGGTTGTTGTGCATAGGCACTCCTTTCAGAATAAATGCAATTGCCAGTGTTCCACTCAAGCTTTTGGAATTGGTCTGAATATTGTATTATAGGGCTTTTTTATGAGCATAAATTCTTTTCCATGCCTCTTTCAGCAGAAGCTTTTTCTGCCATTTTTGTTACATGTGAGCTCATTGAGTGTTTCCTCTTGAAGGGCTTAAGGGTGTTTTGGTCCTGCCCTTCCTATCGCCGAAGTATCACTACATGCATTGGGTAATCCCCTGGATAACTCTTTATTTTTTTCTTTTTTTTTTTTCTTTTTCCTTTTCCGACTTGCATGAGTCACGTCTAAAGAAGACAGACACCTTAAAGGTTAAGTGCAGAATGAGTTCCTGCCCAGATGTGGGTGGTCCATTTGTTCATGGTCCAAATGATGTTATGGATCTGTTGCCTTCTGCCGTTCTGAAGGGTTTTCTGGCTTTTTGCCGTGTAGCTTGTTGAGAAGCTGGGTCAGTTTACTGGCTTCAAAGGAGAGCGTTTGGCATAATACTTTAATCTGAAGTCTCCATCTAATACTATAGATCATAATAAATCAGCTGCACCCAGAGCAGCAGAACATACTGCTTTGCTTTTCAGACTCCAGCATGGCTGTAAAGAATGTAAAAGACTACATAGAAGCTGTTCCTAAGTTCTTTGCCACCTTGAGCTATTTTGACATGTTTCATTTCACTCTAAGCTACTTATAGAGCCTTCAGCATAGGAATATGGATTTTTTTTTTTATTTTTTCATAAACAAAACCTGGATCTGGAAATGATGGATCTGTGATTCAGCCGGTTTTGTAAGAGTCTTGCAAAGTAGAAAAGAAAAATCTGAATACTTTATATATTAAGAAATCCCAACAAAGCATGAATTTTGCTAAAATGCAGTAAGGTGTTACCTTTTTTATTTGTGTATGTACATTGTTGTGTAATGCTGTTTCTGAAAGGAGGTGTGGGGGTTTTGGTGGGGTTTTTTGTTTGTTTTTATTTTTTACCATGGCTATATTTCCTGTTGGCTATATTTGAGTGTACGCAGGGTGACTGTGACTGGTACTATGTTGATAATTTAACTACTCAGGCTTGTCGAAACTACTCCAGCTTGCCTTTCAGAAAAGACTTCTGAGTATCTTGTTCTAAGCCTGCTAATTAGTAGTTAGCATTGGTCATGTATCAAAACCAAGCACTGTTTGT
Source organism: Calidris pygmaea (assembly GCA_003697955.1). NCBI lineage: Eukaryota > Metazoa > Chordata > Aves > Charadriiformes > Scolopacidae > Calidris > Calidris pygmaea. The sequence goes on along the minus strand of QJSC01010739.1, from coordinate 77,411 downwards.
GTGTGCTCTGAACAGGATGAATTGCTAGAGCTTTCTGTATTGTGACATGCATATTTTTCTTGGCACTTTTTGCTTGAGGGTCTACAAAAGTAGTAGCTGTTTAATGTTGATCCTTCTCACTAAGATACACTGAAGTTCAAAAATAGTATTTTATCCCTGCTTTTGGGAAGAAGTGAGTGGAAAAAGGTAAAGGCAACTTTAAAGCTGCAGTGGTGTGGGGGGTTTTTGGTTTTGTTTTTTTCAGTAGTGCTGATTTATTTAGTTTTACATAAAGCTTGTATGCAAAAAGGTTCTCAAATATGTTATTTTTTATGAAGTCTTATGAGATCTGGTGCATAATAACACATGTCAGGTAGGAGTATGGTTGCTGTGTACTGTGCCATCCTTCATTTTCTGAACTGGGAGGACAGAGATTGCACTGTTTCCTCCCCTAAATTCATTTTTCTTGTCAGACACTCATATATACTTGCCAAAATACTACTCAAAATAGTCTAACCATATTCAATGACTCGTTGCTGCCTGGGTCAAAGGACTAATGTTAGAATTGTGAATAAAATGTATTCAGTGGGTTATCAAATCTCCGAGAGTAGGTAGGAGTGTGGTTGCAAAAATTGCATGGTTTTACATTGGCTATTTCGGGTTTGTTTTCTTGCGCAGGATTCCTGAATAGTAGGTTGAGAGAACTAATTTCTAGTCCCTGTTTGATAGTGGAATCAACTAGAATCATAGAAAGGTTTGGGTTGGAAGGAACCTTAAAGATCATCCAGTTCCAACCCTGAGGTTGCTCCAAGCCCCATCCAGCCTGGCCTTGAACCCCTCCGGGGATGGGGCAGCCACAGCTTCTCTGGGCAACCTCTTCCAGTGTCTCACCACCCTCACAGCAAAGAATTTCTTCATGGTATCTCATCTAAATCTCCCCTCTTCTAGTTTAAAACCATTACCCCTTGTCCTGTCTCTACACTCCCAACTAGTTGGAAGAACCACTTCCAAGGCACGGGCATGATAATAGTTTTCAGCTTTGGCTCTGTAAGGGGGTTGGTAAAGCACCTCTGCCTTTTGGTGAGGCCAACAAAAGTGGCTCTTGATTCAAGGGGGTCTGCTTTAGATGGTCTGAGAGGATGAGGACTAGGAGGTATTCCTCTGCTGTACAGGAAATGCTGCTTCTGTGCTTGCAGGAAAAAGGAGCAAACAGACCAACAGCAAGGCTCTGGGTAAGGAAGCTGGAGTCCGAAAGCATTAATACAGAAGTATATGAAATATAATATAAGGAAAAAACTGTTTTGGGTGTGTTCGTCTCTTGCTTGAATAAAAGTTTACTTCCTCACTCCCTTCCCTGAGTCTGGGAGGACAGACCCTTAAGTTTTGAGGAAAAGGGGAGAAGGGAAGTTTGTTTCTTTTCCGGTCTGAAAATAAATTATACCCCTATAATTGTATAGTTTATCTTGGAAAAAGCTTTTAGATAACCGAAGCCAGCAGTGATTATGTGAAAGAGCCCTTTGAGACTGGGGAAGTATTCTGCATTCAGATTTAAAAATTAGTGCTTTTCTAGCCTCACTCTGCTTTGCAGATGTCTGCGTAATGTATCAGGGCTGGTTTTCCCTTATGCCTTTTGTCTGGCACCAGAACATGTGTTTTTTCTTCCTTACAGCTGGAAGGCTAAGTGATCATGCTGTCTGTTGTCCCCTTTAGCTCCACCACCTCTCTAGATGACAGTGGGTCCTCTTGAAGAATTTCAAAAGGTGCTAAAGACTCAAAATGCCATGTAATTATAGAGACGCTGCTTTTTCAAAGATTTTTTAGGATTGTTTGATTTTTGTGGGTTTTTTTCCTCTTCCCGAGGGACAATATAAATAGCCTTTTTTTTTCTTTTTTCTATTTTACGTTTGGTATTAGCTGGCTGATTAATTACCAAAAGTGTTACTGGCCAGCAGGTCTCACTGGTGTTTCTGGTCTGGCAAAACAGCATGCTAGGTGGTTGCATCTACAAGAGAGTTTTAGCTCTGATCTTAATTCCATTTTTGAAGTGAATTTCCCACTTTTTCCCATTTACTGGGCTTTCATTCACATCATGGGGTGGTCTGGCAGCACATGAACTCAGTTTTTCAGAAAAAAATATTAAGTCAGGAGATCCTGTCTAGGATTACATCTAATAGGGTCCATTTGCTAATTACCATTCAATCTGTCTGCCTTGAGGCTTATGCCGAGGATGCTTTTTGGGAAGAGAAAGGAGGCAAAAGGGCTGAAAGAGGAACCTGCACTCACTGCCAGGTAGGAAATGATGGCCACTGGTGGCTAGAAAACCAAACTTGGTTCTGCAAGTTATGGAAAAACGTGTACAATATTAATGCAAAAATTTATAAACCTATTTAGAAGTATATACTTGCAATTAAGCCCATATTAACTGTTTACAAATGAAGACAATTTTTCTGAGCAGAGCTGTTGTAAAAGTGTAAACGTGGCCTTAGGTGTAGTCAAGTTTTAATTGGTTCCTGTAGTGCAACTTTTAATGCAAATTTTGCAGTGTTTGGCTTCTCTTGTGTGTAGGAAGTAATTCATATTTTCTGTGGAGGGATGCTGATTTATTTAAAAGGAGAAAAAAAAATAGTTTCTAGTAGCAAGTTTTAGAAGTCCAGGGGTTTTTGTGTGTAGAAACTCTGAGAATCCATAAAAGCACATAAGGTATTTAACAAACAGACTGTAAAGCTGTAACTTGAACATTCCCAGTTAAATTGAATTCATTAGAGTAGTTCTGACCACTTTTTACTTACAGATTGCTGTGTTAACTGTTGCAAACTTGTCAGCAGTAAAAGCTTCAAGTTTGTTCCTTTTTAATTCCATAAATGTGGAGGTGTTCAGCATAGACAGGCAGCACCTGAGGACCTGCAGTGGCCTTGCTGTGTCTGCTTTGCCTGATGAGGAAATTAGCAGAGTTCTCTTTCCTCTTTGATGGAGGGTGGGGTTTAATTATTTTTCCCCACCTTCTGGTTGTTCCCATTTATGACATTTGAAGATGGTCAGTTAAACATGTAGAAGCGGGCAGGAATGTAGGTGTAATGTGCCTGTAGTAAACCTGAGGGGCTTCCAAACATCTACTGAGTAAAGGCCAGCAGTTGTAATGATCTTTAAGATCCAGAAATTGTCCCTAACAGCCAAAAGAAATCAGTAAAATATCTTTAAAATCTGGTCAGTAATCAAGATTTGACCAATTTTTTCTTTTTTTTGCTTCCATACAAATGCTGGGAAATCCATGGAATCACAGAATGCTATGGGGTTGAAAGGGAAATTAATGGAAATTTGGAAGAAAAGATGATGCTTTGGAGGGGTGGTAGTGACAATCTTGATCTTTATTTTACAGTCTCGATGAGTTGAGATCAAACTGTAAAAAGGAGTTAACCTAAAAGCATACTGTAAAGAGGAAGTTTGTCGTGGTTATTTGTGGTGAGTTTCTTTTTGGAAGGAATATTCTTGGGAGAGCAGAGGGCTTATTGATGTACGCTTTAACACAGGTCAGTGCAGCAGAGATTTTTGCTGACCTCTGAATCTTGCCTAAAACCATTTTCCACAGCTTTCTAATCGATTCTGCTGTAGGGCTGTTTCGTTCAGGCATGACTAGGCTGCGCTGATTGGTACTGCTCTCCTGCTATGATACTCCATTTAGGACTCTTCTCCTTGTTTTCTCTCTGACTTCTCTGCGTGGCCTAATAGAACCATAGAACTGTCCAGGTTGGAAGGGACCTTTCAGATCATCTCATCCAGCCATCAGCCTACCTCTGATAAAAGCCATCACCAAACCATAGAATCATAGAATAGAATCATAGAATCGTCTAGGTTGGAAGGGACCTTAAAGATCATCTAGTCCAACCATCAACCTAATTCTGACAAAAAAATAAGAAATAAGTAATAAAAAAAAAAATAATCACTAAACCATATTCTTGAGGACCATGTCAACCCGTCTTTTGAACACCTCCAGGGATGGTGCCTCAACCAGTTCCCTGGGCAGCCCATTCCAATGTGCAATAACCCTTTCCGTGAAGAAAGGGTTGTCTCTAAGCACTAGGTCAACCCGGCTTTTCAATCCCTCCAGGGATGGGGCCTTAACCACTGCCCTGGGCAGCCCAGTCCAAGGCTTAAGAACCCTTTCCATGGAAACATTTTCTTAATTTCCAATCTGAACCTCCCCTGGGGCAACTTGAGGCCATTTCCTCTTGTCCCATGGCCTGGGACTTGGGAGAAGAGACCAACCCCAAGTGCTCAGTGTTTCACTGTTGAGATACTCTGTTCAGAAGCAGCATAAATTGGGGCTGCCTGCATATAACTGCTATTTTTGAATATAGATAGCAGTTTATTTTCCAGTTTTATTCAAGTTCCTTGTACTTTTGGACAACTTTCCATTCTCCTGGTTCCCCTCATCCCAAACACAGGTTTTGCTGTCGATTCTCGTGTGTGTTTATGTGTTGGTTTAAAGTATTGATGTTTGAGAGCCCCTACGGTGCAGCGTAACTACTGAATCTGATGGCTTCTTCCTTCTCATTCCCTTTCTTTCAGGCTGTTTCATTTAGGCCCTCATTTTTGTGATCTTGACTTGGCTGTTGCCTTGCCTTTGCTTTTGAGAACTGAGTTCCCGATAACACCCTGGATATTCAAGTACAAAAAATTGCTATGTTTTTTTTTAAATCATATTAAGTTTGATCGATAACTGACGTTATTGAAACTGTAAAAGTTCCCGCTCCCTTTTTCAAGGATATTGTTCTATGTAATGACCTATCTTAGCCATGGCATTTGGAAACCGCTAGGAAGAATCCAGACTTGCATATTCTTTTCAAAAACATTAAAATCAAAAATATGCAAATTCCTTGGCAGTTGCTACCTTCACCATGACTCTCTTTTGTAGTTTACCTCATCTGGCTGGTTTTTTTTTCTTTTATATTGATACCAGTGGATTTCTTTGATGTGGCTCTTTTTCCAACAACCGGTCTTATGTGGCAAACTGTCTGTTTCTAGTCCTCCTTCAATCATTTTAACGTTGGTAGATGTGTAATGTGACCAGCGTGAAGTTACCACTGGAAAATAACTACAGCTGCTCTCTCCAAGATCGCTGGTTCTTTGGAGAGGTTTCCCAGCAGAACATGGCAAGGATGATTAGCATCACAGATGTTAATGGACAAAACACTTTACAGAAAACCACTTTCTTGAAATGTGGCACCAAAGTCACTATTAGACTTGTTTATTTCAAGGTTTATGTGTTTTTCTCCTATTTTCGTATCTTTTTTTAGCTTTTCAGTAATTGCACATCTTTAAAAACTGTAAAATTGAAATGAGTATTTTCATTTTAGTGTTATGCACTTGCCAGCTCTTTTTCCCAAACCAGGTTATGGTGACTTTCAAGCACTTTTCATTGCAGCTGGGGGGGAAGCACCAAACCAAACCAAAAAAAAAAACCCAAACTCCCAAAACTTGAAGGGTTTTCTTGCTTAATGAAAACCAGAACAACGTGAAGGGGAAAAAATTACACTGTGCATTCCATATGTGGTCAGCCTCTCTTCGTGCTGTTTTTCTATAGAGTTGGGGGTGCTTTTTCGGTTGGATGGTGGGGTTTTTTTGAGTTGTCTTTACTGAGTTGTCTTTTTTTTACAAATTCCAGAATTCCCTTTTCATGGTGTTTCTTAATATAGTGGACAACCTTTTGAAGATGCTTGGATGGGAAAGTTTGGTTGATATAGAGGGTGTCAGTTGCGTAAATAAGAGTACGGAAATGGTTCTCCGTGATTTTTAAGTACTTGAAGAGGCACACAGGCCTTAGCTCAGTGACATTTATGAAGTGTCCTTCTGGTTTAATTAGGAAAAAAACTGTGATCCAACAATAGCAGATGTTCCTCTAGGCTGAAGCTGTGCTTTTAACCTGGCCTAAGTCTGTGCTGATGCTGGAAGAACTAGTAGCAATTGGCCCAAGATGGAGTAGCGTGCAAATCCAGCTGGAGAGTTTTCTGGGAGCTGCAAGGAAGGTTAGTCTTCAGTTCAGTTTGCAGCATGGCGAAAGAAAAATCTTGTGTCAGTGCAAAGAAGAAGTGGTGTGGAGGATGGGGTTTAATTTTTTTTTGGTAGCACTACTGGTTGAAACGACCATGATTAGGCATTTCTGTCAGAAACTTGTCAAAATGAGCCTCAGTTGCATTGAAATAATGCTCTTTTTTTGGCTAAAAATATTCAGCGTTGTAATTACTGACCGTCCTGTGGTGGTTGTAATGAAGGATCTATGTTTATGGCTGAGATTATTTTGCCTTGAATACTTTTAAGACTTCTATAGTTGGAAGAGCAGCTTATGCTCTGGATACCTTGATACTAAAAATTCTAAATGAAGCTATACACAAGTCAGTCATGTAGGATGTGATTGAAAAATAATCGTAGGGGAGTGTTTATAAATGGTGTTTTGTGGATTCTGTATGTGTCTGAAATTTTTGTGAGCTCAGAGGAGGAGCACAACCTATAGCATGGCTCAGCTCAAGTCATGCATCAGATCAGCTCATGGCAATGGCTGCATAACTACAGTTTAGCCACTGCTTTTGAGTTGACACTTTTGTCCACTCCTCTGGGGAGGAATAACCCCCTGCACCAGTGCAGGTCTGAGGTTGACCTGCTGGAGAGCAGCTCTGAGGAAAAAGACCTGGGAGTCCTGGTGGACACCAGGATGCCCATGAGCCAGCAATGTGCCCTTGTGGCCAAGAAGGCCAGTGGCATCCTGGGGGGCATCAGGAAGAGTGTGAGCAGCAGGTGGAGGGAGGTCATCCTGCCCCTCTGCTCTGCCCTGGGGAGGCCCCATCTGGAGCATTGGGGCCAGTTCTGGGCTTCCCAGTTCCAGAAGGACAAGGAATTGCTGGAGGGGGACAGCAGAGGGCTACAAAGATGAGGAGGGGCTTGGAGCATCTCTCTGCTGAGGAAAGGCTGAGGGACTTGGGTCTTTTTAGTCTGGAGAAGAGAAGACTGAGGGGGGATCTGATCAGTGCCTGATGGGGCCAGTCTTTTTTCAGTGGTGCCCAGTGATAGGACAAGAGGAAATGGGCACAAACTTGAACATAAGAAGTTCCACCTAAACAAGAGGAGGAACGTCTTCACTTTGAAGGTGGCAGAGCCCTGGAAGAGGCTGCCCAGGGAGGTGGTGGAGTCTCCTTCTCTGGAGACATTCAAACCCCACCTGGACCCGTTCCTGTGCAACCTGCTCTGGGTGGACCTGCTTTGGCAGGGGGTTGGAGGAGGTGATCTCCAGAGGTCCCTTCCAACCCCATAGCATCCTGTGATTCTGTGAAGCGTTGAGTGTTGCCGCTGCCCAGTGTGGTGTAGGATGAAGGCAAGTCTTTGTCCCTTGCTTTAAAAAGAACAACTGAAAGTTTTGTAAATGACACATTGTAATAGCTGCTCAAACAGCAGATGTTGAGAGATAAGAGTATGTCAGATTTTCACTAAGTTAGTATTTTTTTTTCATTGCATTTGACTGAATGATTTAGGAATTCATGTAAGAAAATATTTTAAGAACTACTTTTTGTGTTTCTTTTGCCTAAATTCATTGCATACCATCCTCACCTTCTGTAAAGGACAAGGCTGTGGTTTACCCGATCCTGCGTCCTTGGCTCTGGGCTGTGTCCTCCCTGTCTGGCAGGAATTCCAGAAGGAGTCCCAGTCCATCTCCTGTGTCTGTCCTTCATGCTTATCTGCCACAAAACATAGCGAGCTCCCTAAACAGGTCTTAGGATATCACCTTGTCATCAGACCTATCCATTTGCCTTTCAGCTTTGTAAAGAAATGCTTCTGTTGGCTGTAAAAGCAGCTCAGTTTTCCTCTAAGTAATTATTAGGAAACTAAATAGTGGTGGCAGCAACGGCTTAGCACTTGGGCAAAACAGTTCTCCTCACCATATTAAAAAGGGTGTAGTCTTGACAGCACAAGCATATTCTAACCTACCTCAGCCTTTCTTAGAGAAGAACCACCCATTTTTATGACTCCAGTGGAAGCTCAAAAACCAGGGCACTGCCTTATGCCACCCCAACGTAACTGATGAATCAAATTGGTGGATTTTGCCCAGGTCGCTTGGTGGCAGCGGGATCAGTGGCAGCACTGATCTCACAGATCCTTGACTTTTCAGCCCTTTCTGCCCCAAAATAATACCAATGGGGTAAATTTGCAGGATTCTGTCAAACTATTTATAACTTTCTCTTGCTGCTTGTGCCAGTTCAGTGTCTTGTCCTAACATGCTTTCCTTTTTGCTGCCTGCAATAAGAAGCGCTTGCAGAGGCATTACGGAGAGAAGGCATCAAGAGACAAGGTGTAAGATGTGGAAAGAAATTTTGACTGGCACTAGAAATCTTTGAAATTCAATCCTCTGGCAATTTTTTGCGGGCTGGTTTAATAGCAGAATGCCCCACCTGGCAGATTTTGGGAGTGCTGAGCAGTTGCTCACAGCAGGTTTTACTGTGCTCATGTGTAAATTTTCAAGGGAAGAGGTGAAGCAGCGTTGAGTAAGTAGATATAGGTGCTCTTTGAAGAGCTACGTTGAGACTCATTAGTTTCCAGGTAAATATAAATTATTCCTTTTTTTTTTTTTTGTCCTTTTGCAATTTTGTGTGATCACAGAATCATGTGGGGTTGGGAGGGACCTCTGGAGATCATTTAGTCCAACCTCCTGCCAAAGCAGGTCCACCCAGAGCAGGTCCCACGGGAATGTGTCCAGGTGGGATTTGAATGTCTCCAGAGAAGGAGACTCCACCACCTCCCTGGGCAGCCTCTTCCAGGGCTCTGCCACCTTCAAAGTGAAGAATTTCCTCCTTTTGTTTAGGTAGAACTTCTTGTGTTCCAGTTTGTGCCCATTTCCTCTTGTCCTGTCCCTGGGCACCACTGAAAAAAGACTGGCCCCATCCTCCTGACACCCACTCTTGAAGTATTTATAGGTGTTAATCAGATCCCCCCTCAGCCTTCTCTTCTCCAGACTAAAAAGACCCAAGTCCCTCAGCCTTTCCTCGTGAGAGAGATGCTCCAGGCCCCTCCTCATCTTTGTAGCCCTTTGCTGTCCCCTCTCCAGCAGTTCCCTGGCCTTCTTGAAGTGGGCAGCCCAGAATATGCCTTAGGGGTATCAGTTGGATGGGTTTTTTGATTATCATTCTGTCTGAACTGCTTCACCTTTCTTTCCTTTTGCTGGAGTTGATCTGTAATTCTTCCTGCTTTGAAGTGGAACGTGAGTAACGGAAGCTGTGCTGCCTTTGGGTGTTGAACCTTGTCTCTGCACCAAGTATTTTAGTCTTACAGATTTAAAGAAACCCAACCATGCTTGCTTTATTTTTTCATCAGTGTGTAGATAGCTGTGTGGGTTTTATTTCTGCCCAAGTAATGAAAGATCCTGCTGTGACTAATTAATCTGTGATCTGTTGATTAATGTACCCTTCATTTTTGAGCCAGCAAATGGTAGGAATTATGTCCTGGAAATGCTGTGCAATTAGTTGTCAGTAGTAATGTATAGATTGTATAACAATTTTCAAATTCCTATCATCTTTCTCTCTCTCTCTTTTTTTTTTTTTTTTTTTTAATTCATATAATTGGGGAATTGTATTTGTCACTGTGTGTGTCTCCAGAGAGCAAGTCCAGCTCAGCAGCTTTCTCTAGCCAGATAATTCTTCCAGACCAAGCAGTGGTGGTCTCAGATGCGTGCTTTGTTAGTCTTAAAGAGAGCAGCCTCCTTCAGCATCTTCACAACTGGTTTTGTTCCTCTTTTCTTTCATTTTGAAGCAATGTGGGTTTTTTTCTTCTCTTGCAAAGGCTCTTTATTTTGGCTTCGTTAAAGCCGGTGAAAATTCAAGGTATATGCTGATTAGGGGTTTAACCGTAGATGGTTCGTTCTCCTTGAGCTCTGCAGCTTCTGTCGTTTCCAGTTGAATCCCTTAACCCAGTTATTTCACAGGGAGCTTGTGCATTCAGATTTTCCATGTAGGTCAGTTTTGACACCTTCTCGTTGCTTGTAATGTCTGGGAAGCTGCATTGCAGTATGACTCCAGCTTGAGCAGCCGTAGGAGTTTTCTTTTAACTAATACAGGAAACAAAGCAAGGTGAGCTTTGGCCAGTCTGGGCTGCAGCTGCTCATTGCCTGCCTGGAATTCCATGCAAGCTTGGATGCTGACACCCAGGTTGTCACATATCAGCTGTTGTTGGTACTAGATACGGGGGGGACTAATGCTGTGGGGTGGTTTGTTTTGGTTTTTTTTTTATCTGCAGTCATGCCAAAGAGCTAAAAATGAAGAGAAACTCGTGATGTCAAGTCCTTGGTTTTACTAGATTAGAACTTTTTTTTTAACTACTGAAAACTGGCTTTCTAGGCCTCATGTTTAATTAAGCAACAATCCTATTTCAAATGGCTGTTTTGCAGACATGCTGTTTCTCAGGATCAAAGGCCTATTTAGCAAATGTGACTTTCTTCATGAAGTGCCACAAATGTTTTTTACTTGTGAATTGTTCATGGTTTTTTTGCTGTTGTTGCAGAGAAAAGCTCTAGTTTTAAATGCAAATGTCTACATTTACCCTCCCCTCTTTTTGTGAACCTGTAGGTTTGACTTCCCTCCTCTGTCTGGTGCCTTATGTTCAAGTTTGTGCCCGTTTCCTCTTGTCCTGTCCCTGGGCACCACTGAAAAAAGACTGGCCCCATCCTCCTGACACCCACCCTTGAAGTATTTATAGGCGTTGATCAGATCCCCCCTCAGCCTTCTCTTCTCCAGACTAAAAAGACCCAAGTCCCTCAGCCTTTCCTCGTGAGAGAGATGCTCCAGGCCCCTCAACCTCTTTGTAGCCCTCTGCTGTCCCCTCTCCAGCAGTTCCCTGTCCTTCTGGAACTGGGGAGCCCAGAACTGGCCCCAGTGCTCCAGATGGGGCCTCCCCAGGGCAGAGCAGAGGGGCAGGATGACCTCCCTCCACCTGCTGCTCACCCTCTTCCTGATGCCCCCCAGGATGCCACTGGCCTTCTTGGCCACAAGGGCCCATTGCTGGCTCATGGTCATCCTGGTGTCCACCAGGACTCCCAGGTCTTTCTCCTCAGAGCTGCTTCTGTCAGTTGTAGAAAGCTGGAACTGCTTCTGCTTCAAGGGAAACTAATAGTAGTTGAAAAATTCCATCTAGAATCTGTTACAATATTCTTCTGAAGAATATACTTCTCTTCCCTGCTTTTCATGGCTTTTCTGAATTATTTAAATGGCATCTGTGACAAGAACCATGTGCCAAGAGTCTGTCTTCAGTTATTGCACTTAAAATTTAAATTTTGCTCTAAGAAGCAACGTTGATGAAGCTGTTTTACTGTATCCTGAACGCTGCAATTCTGTTGCCGTTGATACAGTTCCTGATAGGAAAAAGTGAATTTCTTGCTGGTAGACTTCCCTGTTACTGTGTTTTGCTAGGATCAGCTTTGTGGTTCTAACAGATGGTACTTCCATAATTTATGCTCCGAATCCAGGTTGTGAAATGGTGGAGCTTTTGCTTTCTTTCCTTTAGAAATGTCTGTAAAATACAAAGTGGAACTTCTGGCGAGATTTCGCGTGACGCTGCCCTACGTGGAACTGGTAGCTGTGTGGGAGCAACACCACTGCTGCTCCTCCCGGTGGGTTTCATTTGGATGTTCTTTTATGTTTATGGAAACGGTGGTTTGTATTTCGTAGAGCGCTGAAGGCAGGAACTAGCCTGTACGAAAGCTTCTAAAACCAGCCTTAAAATTCAAAGCATCTTGCCTTCTCCATTTTTGTCGTCATCTATAATGATATGGCAGAGCGTCCTTCCCCCTCAGCGAGAGGATGGTTCCGTTGTACCATTCGGTGTATTTCAGACTCTTTGATCATTCACGGACCTTCCCTTTTGTATAAAAGCAGAAAAAAATCCCTGTGTGTGACAGTGCCATCAAAACCATTGCACGTTTGCATAAAGCTGCAGGTGCTGTCGTGCACATAAACTGCGAATTGTGTGAGGATGAAAGAAGATGAAATGCATTATTTTTTATGTCTTCTGACAAGCTTTCTACCCCTCTTTGAGTCACCAGCGTCAAGCTGATGAGATTATATTTTAAGCAAAAAACTGTCACAATAATTAGAATTTTATAAAATTGAAAAAATTCCATGGGGAAAAAAGGGTTCGTCTGCTAAAAATAAAATATGCTTTGATGTAAACATTCTGTATGTGCGATGGAGAAGTACGACATCTTTCTGTTGAAATTGATCCCTTTATAATAACTCTTTGGGACTATCAAATGCACTAAAAGTCTGCCCCCTCACATCCTGGAAGAACCATATTGTTGGATATCTTCATTCTGACAAATGCAGCTTGTGTTTGGCTGTTTATATCAAGTAACAATAAATACAGAATTCTACTTCGAATGCAGTGAAAGCTTTGGAAAGGAAAAATAATAATGTGCAATTTGTGGAAAACTTGCTTACCATGGGACATTGGGGATTGGTGGCTTGTCTCTAATAAGCGACAAGCCCCCACTGGGTTGAGTTACCTTCTGTCACCCACCAGAGCTCTCAGCAGTTAACGCACCTTCTGAATCTGTGGTTCCTGCCATTCTCATTTAATGGATATAGTGACGGAGACTGGGTCACGGAATTGTCGGAGTTGGAAGGGACCTCTAGAGACCATCCAGCCCAACTCCCCTGCCAAAGCAGGGCTGCCCAGAGCACATCACTCAGGAGCATCCAGGCGGGGCTTGAAGATCTCCAGAGAAGGGGACTCCACACCCTCCCTGGGCAGCCTCTGCCAGGGCTCTGCCACCCTCACCCCAAAGAAGTTCTTCCTCAGATTGGAGTGGAACTTCCCATGGTCCAGGTTGTGCCCGTAATCTTGGGTCATCTTGGTGACAATACACAAAGCCTACTTCTTTGAGCAGTTGAACTGAAGTTTTGAGTTCATGATGCTGGATCATTTTCCTTGCAGGTGGGTGGCTCCTGGGCAGTCTTGCAGTCTCACCTGGAGCTTGGAAAAGCAACTTGAAATTCCGCAGTAGAGATAGTGTGTGTGGTCACGTTCCCAGCGGTGCAGTTGACTTTTCACAGGGCATGAGCGTGAAATAGTGTTTGACTGGTAGATAGCCAGGTAATTGTTAGAGAAGAATGGAAGGACTTTTGGTGGTTTCTGCAAGAGTAATTTCTTTCTTCCTTAATAAAAAGGTAGGAAATAAAACACGCAGAGAGCACACTGAGAATGTTCGATATTGGTTAGTGATCTTGATCTTGGTTCATGAACTCTCACATGGGGTCATAAATCTAGGAATGTAAATCATGCTCTTAAGTTCAGGGCGTTGATTTTTAAGAAACAAGATCCTAAAACTACTAGGGGATCATAGCAGGAAACTGATCCTGGATTTTCACAGAATCACAGAATGCTATGGGGTTGGAAGGGACCTCTGGAGATCAACTAGTCCAACCCTCTGCCAAAGCAGGTCCACCCAGAGCACGTCCCAAAGGAACGTGTCCAGGTGGGGTTTGAATGTCTCCAGAGAAGGAGACTCCACTACCTCTTCCACGTAGCTTCTTCCAGGGCTCTGCCACCCTCACAGGAAAGTTCCTCCTCATGTTCAGGTGGAACTTCTTATGTTTGAGTTTGTGCCCGTTCCCTCTTGTCCTGTCACTGGGCACCGCTGAGTTATGTGGCAGCTAGAAGACACCGTGTGGTACGTTATCAGGAGACGCAGCATGAGAAAATAGCAGTCTCCAGCAGGAGTTGCACAGAAAGCTGGAAGCTGGGTTGAACTGGGCTGCTTGTCCATTTCTTGTAGGTATTTGACTAAGAATGGCGGAGGTTGAAAAGTTGGAGGAGTTTGGAGATATGCCACATTCTCAACGTGCCACAGTAACAAACAGTGAAAAAAATCATTAAGATTTAAGGATAACAATTCACTTCTATTATCATAGTGAGGAGATGCATGCAGTTTCAACTTCTGTGTAGTAATAAAGTCATACGAAGATTTGATGGATAGAAGTTGGATTGGGAAAAAAAATTATGTCTTGAAGACTTGCGACTTAGCTGGGGGTAGATTCTCTAACTGGTTCTCACAGATAAGGATTTCTGGTTTGTTTACAGGGAGCGATTTGGAAATGAAGGTGGAAGATTTATGTAGCTCAGTTGAGAACCACCCGAATTACTGATTTTATATTTTCATCTCTGGAGCGTTGCTTCCCCCCCAACCCCATTCCCATGATTGCACTTCATTGTTCCAGTTTTTTAGTTGTTAATTCTCTGTACTTAATCTGCTTTAACGTTATCCTGGAGCATGTAAAACAAGCTTTACAAACCATTTGAGTGGTTGCAGGTGGTCTTTTCTGACCCATAAATGTGTGTTTGAGGTATGAAAGAAAAAGCTGAATGTATTGGGGTAGGATTTTTTGGTCTCCCTTCTCATGTGTCATCTAGTATCATCTGTGTAGAGAAAAAGGGAAGTACCTGATGACTGGTTTGTTCACAGAAGAAGAAATTTTGCTATCCAAGGTTAATTTTAACTGATGTGTCATGCGCTATGTACATAAAGAGACTAATTGTCGATGGGTTAACCCAAGCATATAAGAAAAGCTCCAAGATTTGTACAGCCATTTAGAAGTCCCTAGACTTGAAAAGGGTTGGAACTCTTGCTAGTCCTGAAAAGAGCTGACAAAACATTCCAACGCTTCATGTTGAAAGCAGAAGACATAGGATATTTCTATAAATCACTTGCTCTAATTTAAGCAGCTAGATTGAACTGCATCCTGAGGCATCGAGGAAGTTGTTACTGCTGAAATGGTTCTATCATGCCGCATCCTTCCGCCACTTCATATAATGGTGGAAGGGCAAAATCTCATCAGAAATGCTTACTGAGAGCGGGAAGATGCATTTTATTTGGGATATATATATATATTTTTTTATTTTTTTCATATTAAGGCAAAGTAAATTCCACTTGTTTTCCCTCTTCTCTTGTGTTTTGTTATATTCATAGCCCGTTGCATCCTTGGAAGCTGCATTCCCAGCCTTCCTAATAAGGAATCCTTTCAGGTGAATTTGGGTTGAGCGATGTTCTACATGGGAAGAACAGAGGGGCTTGTTGGGGCGTTTTTTGTTGGTTTTTTTTTTTTCCTTACCATATTTCTGTCTAAGCTCGGAACATTTTAATGTATCCATAAAGAATGCTAGAATTGTTCAAATACATTTAGTTGCTTGAATTCTGCTTCCCCTGTAGTCAGAAGAGGAATGCCTGTTTGCTTACAGTGGAGGCAGCGTGACTCCCCATGGTACAATATCAAATGTTGGTTTTTACCTACAGTTTCAGTATAATTGGTTCATTTGATATTACAGCCATTTAGTACCATCGTAAGTGTTGACTGGTACGTGATCTAAGGCACAACTGCATCCAGGATTGGTGTATTAATGCAAAGACGTGTAATAGTGGTGGCAGTAAAGCATTTTAAACTGTGAGTGTGGCCCTGAGTGATTAAAGTTAGCTTGGGTATGGGTATCTAGGACAATGGGCACGAGGTGGGGCATAAATTTCCTTTTCACTAAAATAAACAATCTTTTCACTAATTCCAACTCAAAACTGCCTTCCCGTCCTTGCGATGGGAGAAACGAGCCTCAAATCTAGCAAGGTGAAGTGCTTCAGCAGTTCAGGAACCCCTTGGTGTGGAGTGCCGCAGCTGCAGCAGCCATCTAGGGCAAGCTGCTGCTTTCCCACTGCATTCTTTCAAAGCTGAAAATCTGATTTCCATATGTTGAGTTTCAATGGCAACTTGACAAGCAATGTGATTTTTCAGGAGGAAAAAAAAAAAAATCGGAGCCTTCCTCTTCAGGGATTCAGTCAGGTGGATGAAAAACCCTGCAGTTTAACTGGAACGAGATGTGCATCTCAAGCAGAGTTGTGGGGTGTGGAGAAGGTTAAGCTTCAAATTGGCTGAAGCGATGAGTTTGGGAAGCTGTGCTTTTCCAGAACTCCTTTCTGTGGCAAACTTGGTAGGGAAGTCTCTCAGCTGCAGCTGACCCTGCCCTAAAGATCTTGCAGTGCAGAGTATCATAGAACCAGAGAATGGTTAGAGTTGGAGCACTGTGTCCAGCTCTGGAGTCCTCAGCACAGGAAGGACATGGACCTGTTGCAGTGGGTCCAGGGAAGGGCCAGGAAGATGGTCAGAGGGCTGGAGCACCTCTGCTGTGAGGACAGGCTGAGAGAGCTGGGGTTGTTCAGCCTGGAGAAGAGAAGGCTCCGGGGAGACCTTATAATGGCCTTCCAGTACCTGAAGGGGCTACAGGAGAGTTGGGGAGGGACTCTTCATCAGGGAGTGGATCCATAGGACGAGGGGTGAAGGTTTTAAACCGAAAGAGGGGAGATTTAGATTAGACGTTAGGAAGAAATTCTTTGCTGTGAGGGTGGTGAGACACTGGCCCAGGTTGCCCAGAGAAGTTGTTGCTGCCCCATCCCTGGAGGGGTTGAAGACCAGGCTGGATGGGGCTTGGAGCAACCTGGTCTGGTGGGAGGTGTCCCTGCCCAGGGCAGGGGGTTGGAACTCGATGATCTTGAAGATCCCTTCCAACTCTAACCATTCTATAATTTTATCTCCTTGTTCCTTGGCTGGTGTAGCCCATCTTCCTGGCTGTAGCCAGACCCTGCCCACAGCAGGGGTTTAGCTCAATCTGTCACACAGGATGGGGCTGGAAGAACTAGAGCTGCTAATAAGGTAACCAGCCTGAAGGAGCTCCAGTTGCAGCATTTCATCAGCTGCTAATCCGTTTACAGTATAGCTAATCAGATTGTTCTCTTCAGTGCTGCAGAGGCTTTGAGCTACACCGTTGTAATGGAGCTGGCTGATGTGTATAAGCTCGCTTGTGTGTGAGATCCAGCTGGCTATTGCAGCGGAGACAAGGTCTTGTCTGCTGAGGTTCCTAACTACTTTCTGTTTTCTAACTCTCAATTACTTGCATTAAGCCAGGACGTGTATCTTAAGATAAGTTGAGAAGCTTTCACGCAGAATCACAGAATGCTATGGGGTTGGAAGGGACCTCTGGAGATCATCTAGTCCAACCCCCTGCCAAAGCAGGTCCACCCAGAGCAGGTTGCACAGGAACGGGTCCAGGCGGGGTTTGGAATGTCTCCAGAGAAGGAGACTCCACCACCTCCCTGGGCAGCCTCTTCCAGGGCTCTGCCACCCTCAAAGTCAACAAGTTCCTCCTCAGGTTTAGGTGGAACTTCTTGTGTTCCAGTTTGTGCCCATTTCCTCTTATCCTGTCCCTGGGCACCACTGAAAAAAGACTGGCCCCATCCTCCTGACACCCACCCTTGAAGTATTTATAGGTGTTGATCAGATCCCCCCTCAGCCTTCTCTTCTCCAGACTAAAAAGACCCAAGTCCCTCAGCCTTTCCTCCTAAGACAGATGTTCCAGGCCCCTCCTCATCTTTGTAGCCTCTGCTGGACCCTCTCCAGCAGTTCCCTGTCCTTCTGGAACTGGGGAGCCCAGAACTGGCCCCAGTGCTCCAGATGGGACCTAAAATCTTTCTGAGTTTTTTCTTTAAATCAACCAGTGTTTGGGGGTGGGGAGGATTGGCAGGTTAGGTTTTTTCCTTTTCAAAGCGTGGGGGTAAGGCAACTCATTCTCCTCCCTCAGTGACAATATATCACCAGGACTTAATTTGCACCCAAATTCGTTAGCTTAAGAGCAAATTTCTGTGTGACTGTGTCCGTTTAGGTGGAAACTTGCAGTTTTTTCCTTAGTTCTCATGCCAGTGCGAATTGTTGTCTTGAAGTTGTTTCTTTACAACAGAAAACTAAGCAAGAAACTTGCCTCATTTAATATAAAATAGGTAGTTTCTCCTGTTTCTGTAGAGCTGTAAATGCAGGATAATTTTTGCTGTAGGAATTGTAACTGTATTTGCTTGGTTGGTAATGGCAGTAGTGTCTCCAGATTCTTTAGCAAGGCTGACTTACTGTTGCTCATGAACTAAGTACCTAAAAGCAAACAAACAAAATGTAATCCCCCATCCTTACCCCAACAACAACAAAATTCCCAGACGAACCGCAGAGTTCTGGAACTTCATTTTAGCTTTTGTGGCTTTAGGAGTTAGACCACAATAATCTCAATCTCTCTTTTTTTTTTTTTTTTTTGTTGGTT
>QJSC01010739.1:35435-59182 GCA_003697955.1 Calidris pygmaea | reverse complement strand
ATGATATAAATTGTAATTTAGCAACATACAGATACAGTTTTCACATAAGCACATGTATTTCAAATAAGTTCAGCCAGGATTTGAACCACTAAGAAATAGTCAGTGTATCTTTCAGTATCCCTTAGCTATGCAGAACTTCCAGGTTATGAAGCTTGTAGCCTTCTGAAGTGTGGGAGCCCTGAAGTGAAGGACATTGAAAGGGAAACATAACCCCCATTTTCAAAAAGGGGAAAAAAGGAAGACCCGGGTAACTACAGGCTGGTCAGTCTCACCTCTGTGCCTGGCAAGATCATGGAGCAGGTCCTCCTGGAATCACTGCTAAGGCACATGGAAAATACGACGGTGATTGGTGACAGCCAACACGGCTTCACCAAGGGCCAGTCATGCCTGACAAATCTGGTGGCTTTCTATGATGGTGCTACAGCATTGGTAGATAAAGGGAGAGCAACAGACATCGTCTACCTGGACTTAAGCAAAGCATTTGACGCTGTTCTGCATGACATCCTGGTCTATAAATTGGAAAGGCATGGATCTGATGGATGGACCACGCAGTGGATCAGGAGCTGGCTGGATGGCCACACTCAAAGGGTTGCAGTCAACAGCTCAATGTCCAAGTGGAAGCCAAGTGGAGTGGAGTTCTTCAGGGGTCAGTAGTGGGACCAGTGCAGTTTAACATCTTTGTCAGGGACGTTGACAGAGGGATTGTGTGCACCCTCAGCAAGTTTGCCATTGACACCAAGCTGTGTAGTGTGGTCAACACACTGGAGGGAAGGGATGCCATCCAGAGGGACCTGGACAGGCTGGAGAGGTGAGCCTGTGTGAACCTCATGAAGTTCAACCAGGCCAAGTGCAAGGTCCTGCAGCTGTGACATGGCAATCCCAGGCACAAATACAGGTTGGGCAGAGAATGGCTGGAGAGCAACCCTGAGGAGAAGGACTTGGGAGCGTTAGTGGATGAGAAGCTCAACATGAGCTGGCAATGTGTGCTGGCAGCCCAGAAAGCTGCATCAAGAGAACTGCATTCTGGGCTGCATCAAGAGAAGTGTGGCCAGAGGTCCAGGGAGGTGATTCTGCCCCTCTGCTCTGCTCTGGTGAGCCCCCACCTGGAGCACTGTGTCCAGCTCTGGAGTCCTCAACACAGGAAGGACATGGACCTGTTGGAACGGGTCCAGAGGGGGCCCAGGAAGATGGTCAGAGGGCTGGAGCACCTCTGCTGTGAGGACAGGCTGAGAGAGATGGGGATGTTCAGCCTGGAGAAGAGAAGGCTTCAGGGAGACCTTATAATGGCCTTCCAGTACCTGAAGGGGCTACAGGAGAGATGGGGAGGGACTCTTGATCAGGGAGTGAAGTGACAGGACAAGGGGTAAAGGTTTTAAATTGGAAGAGGGGAGATTTAGATGAGATTCCAGAAAGAAATTGTTTGCTGTGAGGGTGGTGAGGGCCTGGCCCAGGTTGCCCAGAGAAGCTGTGGCTGCCCCATCCCTGGAGGGGTTCAAGGCCAGGCTGGATGGGGCTTGGAGCAACCTGGTCTGGTGGGAGGTGTTCCTGCCCAGGGCAGGGGGTTGGAACTGGATTATCTTTAAGGTCCCTTCCAACTCTAACCATTCTGTGATTTAGCTGTGTATTGAATTAGGAGGGTATGCAACGTGCGAGCAGAAGTTGGGAATTTGAATGCTTTTTTTATTCAATGGAATCGGGAAAACTGTGCTCCAGTGCTATGATCCACTGACCTTACTGCGTTCTGGGGGTTTTGGTTTTTTTTTGTTTGAGGTTTTGAATAAGGCTTTCTTTAATCCAATCCCTGAAGTCTGAATAATTACCAGAGAGCCAGGAAATTGCTTACTTTATCTAATGAGTAATTTTTTTTGTTTGCGTATACTTGTAGTACGATGTTTCTTTGCTTTCAGTTACTTCTTGTGATGAATGAAAAATCAGGAAGAAGAACATTTTTAAAAAGGAAACTGAAACTGGCTTATTTCAGTGTCTAAGTGAGGATAAAATTATTTCCCCCTACAACCTTGAAAATGGTGTGTGTGTGTATGCAACTATCTGTATGATGTAGAGGAGGTTACATTCAAATATTAAATCAAAGAATTAACAGCGGGAGCTGCTGTCTGGATCCATGGGGTTTATATTCTTTGCTGGTAGAAACCTTTCTAAGTTGAGGATGTCAAGAGTTTTGAAGGGTAGACATCACAGAATGCTATGGGGTTGGAAGGGACCTCTGGAGATCATCTCCTCCAAGCAGGTCCACCCAGAGCAGGTTGCACAGGAACGTGTCTAGGTGGGGTTTGAATGTCTCCAGAGAAGGAGACTCCACCACCTCCCTGGGCAGCCTCTTCCAGGGCTCTGCCACCGTCGAAGTGAAGACGTTCCTCCTCATGTTTAGGTGGAACTTCTTATGTTCTTATGTTGTCCTTTTCCCTCTTGTCCTGTCCCTGGGCACCACTGAAAAAAGCCTGGCCCCATCCTCCTGACACCCACCCTTGAAGTATTTATAGGCGTTGATCAGATCCCCCCTCAGCCTTCTCCAGACTCAAAAGACCCAAGTCCCTCAGCCTTTCCTCCTAAGAGAGATGCTCCAGGCCCCTGGAGACAGATCACCAGAGCATCCGAAAATCTGGGTGGTAATAATAGGCTGTTCTTATATGGTGGGAATAACTTCCTGATGAGGAAGTTTAGAAGAGAGTCTCCCATACATTAATGCAAACTGTGGTTTGGGCTTGAAAACAATTGTAGCTTGAAGTTGTTTCCTGAGGCAGGTCCTTTGTATTAATTTAATGGAAAACACAGAAAAATGGTTACTAGTGACTCCATGTCAGATGAATTCAAAAGAAACTTCTTCAGAAATGATGGGCCATGAAATATGTTTTCTCCCATCATTATTTTACTGTTTTAAATGGCTTATGGTAAAGGCCTGTTTAATCCATTAAAAGCAGTAAAGCTGTAACAACCATCAAGTCACGAATGGCGTGTGGTGACTGTCAAGGAGACCCGTGTGACCCAGTTGACTGGAGTGCATGGGAAAATGGCCGGTCAGAGGAGACTTTTATTAAAAAGTTTTAAATTCCAAGACTTGAACTAATGTTTTCCATGAATCCCTTGGGAATACTTGCAAATCAGATGATAGGATGCAGTTGGATGTTTAACTATGAATGACACTAGTTTACAGTGATTTTTCTGGATCTTTTCCAGATGTTCCTGCTTTCTGTGCCTTTGACCATTTATGGACATACCCATTTAGGTTAGAAAAATGCAGTTTTACAGAGGCTTGATGGCACGTTCTTCACCTACTGTCTTCTTACCAGCAATTTCTACTGCTTACAATATATGGTGGATACGGTCTGATTGTCCACAACGTGAGCGTAGGGTATCTAATTTGATAGATGATACCTGATTAACTTCAGCCAGGGCAAGTGTAGGGTGCTGCACCTGGGGAGGAATAGCCCCCTGCACCAGGACAGGTTGGGGCTGACCTGCTGGAGAGCAGCTCTGAGGAGAAAGACCTGGGAGTCCTGGTGGACAACAGGATGACCATGAGCCAGCAATGGGCCCTTGTGGCCAAGAAGGCCAATGGCATCCTGGGGGGCATCAAGAAGTGTGTGACCAGCAGGTGGAGGGAGGTCATCCTGCCCCTCTGCTCTGCCCTGGGGAGGTCCCATCTGGAGCACTGGGACCAGTTCTGGTCTCCCCAGTTCCAGAAGGACAGGGAACTGCTGGAGAGGGGACAGCAGAGGGCTACAAAGAGGTTGAGGGGCCTGGAGCATCTCTCTCACGAGGAAAGGCTGAGGGACTTGGGTCTTTTTAGTCTGGAGAAGAGAAGGCTGAGAGGGGATCTGATCAACACCTATAAATACTTCAAGGGTGGGTGTCAGGAGGATGGGGCCAGTCTTTTTTCAGTGGTGCCCAGTGAGAGGACAAGAGGAAATGGGCAAAAACTTGAACATAGGAAGTTCCACCTAAACATGAGGAGGAACTTCTTTCCTGTGAGGGTGGCAGAGCCCTGGAAGAGGCTGCTCAGAGAGGTGGTGGAGTCTCCTTCTCTGGAGACATTCCAAACCCCGCCTGGACACGTTCCTGTGCAACCTGCTCTGGGTGGCCCTGCTTTGGCAGGGGGTTGGAGGAGATGATCTCCAGAGGTCCCTTCCAACCCCATAGCATTCTGTCATTCTGTAGTTTGATCAACTCATGTTTCTTGTTCTGTAGGGTTTTGAAAACCCTGCTCTGATAGCAAGATTCCTACCTAAATTTATGGAAAGTAAGAATCAATTTAGATCGTCACCACCCAGGAAGGTATTGGCAGGGTCTGCGGAGATTCACTTATTGCAGGCCATTTGTCAGGAAGGTGACTTCACAAATTCAGCCACGCTTCTGTTTTACAAGCATAAAGAATCGGGGGAAAAATGTTTGACGTGGCATTTCTGAGGATCTCCTGACCTTCCTTTTCCTTTGTTATAAACACACGTTCAAGATAATGTTTTATTAATGGCTTCTCTTGTAAAGGCATTCCACTCTGAGTGCTTAATAATTTAATGGTTCTTGCTGGGAATTTTTGTGCTGGAGAATAAAGCTGATACCTTGTAGCGCTTGGCAAGAGTACAGCTCTTAATGTTATCATCTCTAGCATTTTGTAAGTGTTAGGAATTTCTTATACTTGCGGAGAGCGTGGTTATAGGGAGGTCTCTGTGGTCACTATGTGCAAAAGATAGTAAAAAGAATGCAAGGAATCAGAAGTTAATCTCCTGTGGGCTAGAGTTTGTGAGTAGTAAACTCTTGGCTGAGTTGACTGTGTGGCTGGGGATTTACTCTCTGGAGTTCTGGCATGGATTGCGTGCAATAAAACTTCTCCACAGAACTCTTGAGGCGGGGGGAAGATGCATTCCCCACAATTAAAATAGAAGTTTTCAGAGCACTGTGTGTATTCTGAGGTTCTCCTGGCTTTGGACTGGGTGCTCGTGGAAAGATAGGAGTTGTACAGTTAGTGAAAGGGTAGCTTGGTGGTGGCTTAGGCTGGTGGGTGTGGGTTGGTTTTTTTTTTAATTATTTCTTCATTTTAAACCTTCCTAACCTTGCAGTAAGGCCTGTTCAAGTAGGAAATTGATCTTGGGGTTGGGGCAGGGCTTGAAGTCCACCCCATCCTGAGTTCTTCTGTGACTAGCATCCAGGTAGTCCAGTTTTGGGAGGGGGGGCTCTTGTTTTATGAAGCTACCTTACTGTCTTTTTGTTGAGTGAGGAACCAGCTGCTGATGACTGCATGCTGTAGACAGCTGTACAGCATGTAGTTGAGCTAATTTTTTGAGACCTATCGGTGACAGGGTCTCAAAGGGTTGATCTGGCTCAGGTAGGATCCCTACTGATGAGTAGATAAAAATAGCATCCTGCACACTCAGAGGTTAAATATGGAGCTTTCTTTGCAGTTAGTTACTGTTCTCTGTGTTTCTGTATATTCTGAATTAGAATCAGTGTTTCACTTGTGCAAGAGAGATTTAGTTTGACTTTCTGCAGAGTATTAATTTGTCTTGTAGGTTGATATTGCATCACGTAACCAGTGATTGCAAAGGGTTTGCGACAGCGTCCAGGTGTGGCTGTGAGAGAGTCTGCTTTATATCTAAGGATGTGCAAGCTCTTAAGCAGCACTGATACCATCTCTCAAATCTTGAGCAGGTCAAGAGACCGTCCAGCTAGGGTTGATTGTCCAAGTTTCTACTCTCTCGGAGTTCATTACTGAATGTTCTTGCAGGTGTTCACCTAGCTAAATATAACTTCCTTTTCTCGCCTTGGTTAGGGTTCAGGAAGCTTAAGAAATGTTAAGCAATGAGCAACAAGGTGGCATCGACGGCTGCCAACTCGTGTGTGGCTCTGAATAAATGGCTCACGTGGTTATAGAATCACAGAATGGTTAGAGTTGGAAGGGACCTTTAAGATCATCTAGTTCCCACCCCCTGCCCTGGGCAGGGACACCTCCCACCAGACCAGGTTGCTCCAAGCCCCATCCAGCCTGGTCTTGAACAACCCCAGGGTTGTTCCACAGCTTCTCTGGGCAACCTGGGCCAGTGTCTCACCACCCTCACAGAAAAGAATTTCTTTCTGGTATCTCATCTAAATCTCCCCTCTTTCAGTTTAAAACCATTATCCCTCTCCTTATGGCTCCACTCCCTGACCAAGAGTCCCTCCCCATCTCTCCTGGAGCCCCTTCAGGTACTGGAAGGCTGCTCTGAGGTCTCCCTGGAGCCTTCTCTTCTCCAGGCTGAACAACCCCAGCTCTCTCAGTCTGTCCTCACAGCAGAGGGGCTCCAGCCCTCTGAGTATTTTGGTGACCCTCCTCTGGACCCATTCTAATTGGTCCATGTCCTTCCTGTGCTGAAGACTCCAGAGCTGGACACAGTGCTCCAGGTGGGGTCTCACCGGAGCTGAGTATCTAGAAAATGACGTTACTAGTTGATTTAATAGATACTGTCTTAATATCGAGGGGAAATAAAACCCCATATGATTAAATGTGTGAGCAATTGGAAAGAGCCAACCTCCTAACAGGAGTTTTTCCTTTCTTACTGGTGTGGATCAGGCTGACCTGACAGGGGTGTGCAGTGCGTTCTCAGGCAGATACACCTGATGGTGGCACTATCAATAATCACCGAGGGATTGGTAGAAAAAAGAGGGTAGGAGTTTATTTGCTGTTCGGCCTGAATTTTGTGTGTGGTGGGGTGCTGAAGCTGTTGGACACGGTTCCTGCAAGCTGCCTGCGCTGCAGATGGGTGGTCCCATCTCCAGGCGGGCGTTCCCACGCCCGGCTTTTGCATCATGCCTCCTGCTGATGCCGTTGCCTTCTGAGCCAGGTTTCCATCAGTGACCTGTGCTAACAGGAACCAATCCATTACGGTCACGTGAGGTCTAACTCAGCAGATTGCACTCAGATTGTGTTACCTACCAATCTATCAATCTGTTCGTAACAGGAAACCATCACTTTCCATCATCCCTTTCCTGAGCATTTTTACTAGTGAAGAATAAATGTGTTCTTAAAAATAGATTAACAGGACTAGAAATGTAGCGTCGAAGGTGCTTGGGGGAAGGATTAATTTTGAAAAGCATAACTTTCTTTGAAGTGACCATAGTTCACAATTTCATTAAGTATAATGCCTGGGTTACCAGAATGTCTGGATATCTCAGAACATCTTTCTCCATCTCTTTTTTTAATACTGGCATTAATATTGGTTAGGGTTTTCCTTATTTTTACAGGAGTTAAAATGTGAAGATATCCTATATATACTTAGATGGGTTCTTTTATCACAACTTTAAATCGTGATCCTATTTTTTCTTGAAAAAAAATTTGAATTATTATCAAATTACTGGTATTTTATAAGCCAAATATGAACCCAGTAAGCCTCTGAAGAAGGAAAGTTAGCAATTCTGTGTCAGATTTGTTATTCATCGAATGCTTTTCCCACTGTTTAAGATGGATGACTAAATGGCTAAAAGTGTAATCTTACCTTGTTCGTTTTCCAGGTTGAGCAGTCAAAAGTTTTAATCAAAGAGGGTGGTGTTCAGTTACTACTTACAATAGTTGACACACCAGGATTTGGAGATGCTGTGGATAATAGTAATTGGTAAGACATTCTTTGTATCTTCTCCCACAATAATTCTGAATTGTGTTGTGTGTGTGAGATAATATCTTATTACATTTTTTAAAAACGCACGCTTCAGTTGAAATATTAATTCTTTTAAACTTTTCAGTTAGGTGAAAACTTTTAACTACTGGAGTTCCGAGTAACCTTTGGAACTCGATAGAAATGCTTTCAGCTTTTCCTTTTAAAACCAATGGAGCATTTGGCTCTTCATCCCCACGTGTAGCGTGCAGAACCACCTTCTGGGCGGGCACAAGGTGTGACCAGGAAAGTGTGTTCCTTTGGCAGCTGTACTGAAGTGTTCTATTTAATGCTATTACGATGAAGGTAATTGTGTTTGAAAGTGTTTTTCAGTGAACTCACAGCTTGGATCTTCAGAACTATGTAAGTGGGTTGTATTTTGAGGACCTGGTCACTTAAAATGTGCTGTCTTGAAGTCTCTTAATTTAAAATAAAAAAAAAAAAAGGCAAGCCGTGGGAAAATAGTATACATCCGTTTCTTAGCAAAGACAGACTTTTTTTACAGAAATGATGTAACTTACGGGTTTTTATTCATGTAACCTCTGCAGTTGGCAGCCAGTTATCGACTACATTGACAGTAAATTTGAGGACTACCTGAACGCAGAATCTCGAGTGAACAGACGTCAGATGCCAGATAACAGAGTGCAGTGTTGTTTATACTTCATTGCTCCTTCAGGACACGGGTTGGTATTAGTGTATTTTATGTTTCCTTTCTCTGTCTTTTATCTCAGATAAGCATCCAAATTTGGCATTGTTAGTTAGGTGAAGTTCCACGTAGGATTTTCTTAATGGCCTGCACAGCATGCTTAATTTCAAGATGAGCTTACTTTGGCTTGTCAAACATCAGCAAGTCAGACAAGTAATAGGTTACAACACCAGAAAACATGATTGCACATTAATTACATAATAAGAAAAATACTATTAGAACAATTAAAAATACACAGATGTTCCCAAGTGCCAGGTCTGTTTGTGATCTCTATGTCTTTTATTCACACACTCCAGATAGAAGGAGAAACTGGTTCATGCTTCAAGCAACGGGATTTTTCCTTTCCACTCTTCCTCCCTCCCTTTGATTTTTATTGATAAATTGAAGATAAGTTTCATGCAGCCTTCGAAGCGTGCTTTTTATTCACCTGGGGTGTAATCCCTTATCTAGTGGCAATGCTAATGTAGGCATTCTGGATTTTCTTCGATGATTATGCAATCTTCCACCCCTGCCTAGTTTTTAACTTGATCAGGCTTCTACCTAGTGGTAGAGAGAGAGAACTGCATTTCCAAGGATGCAGATTGACTGTATCTGAAATTGGTTGATGAGTATTTTATCATTGTATTATAAGTGATTAAATTTGTCAGACTCTTCTGTTATACCTTCAAAACGAGAAGGAGGAGAGGATGAGCAGCCTATCCTATTGTATGGGTCAAAAGTAGTACACCTTGAAGGGAATAGCGAAGGAATTCTGAGGAATATTCCTCAGGCAGTGAAAAATGCCAACTGTTACACTCAGCTTCTGTAGCTGACAATGGAATGATTCTAATAATGTTGAACTTGACAGCAACTTCTCAAATTTGGAAAGAAATATTGGGAGGTGGAGAAGAGTGTTTCTTTGTAGACTTACCTTAACTAGATGTCTTTGGTTGTTGTTCAATGTGCATATTTGTAATGGCAATTTTGCTCAACATGCACATCCTTTTAAATATAAATACTTGAATCCTTGGCATATACTGTTTTTCTAGTCTGCAAAATCAAAATGGCATTTAAATAAAGGGAAGATTCCTTGTGTTAGTCAATCTTTTTTTTGAGCTAACTTTCAGATTCTTGAAAAAACATTTGCCTTCTCTCCGTACCCCCGTACCCTCATTTTATGCATTAAAAATTTCTAAACCAAACCAGTGGGAGGTACAAATTGTTTGTAAGGAAAAATAAAGGTAAGGCTTCAGATAAATTAAGGTTTTGACTATTGAATTTGTGAGGTTAAAAGCTGGAAGAGTGTTCCTTGTACAGGTATTTCATCTTAGTCTTGGGAGAGAAGGTGTAAAGTTGAGCTAAATTTTCTTAGTGTCTTTCAATTACTAGAATAAATGCATAGAACTGGTATCTAATAAAGGAAGTGAATGGAGCACAGAGAAAATGGTGCTGCTGTTAGTGTTAATTTCCTCTTTAAAGATACTGCCTTTTCTGAAAGGACATTGCTCACTTCCTACCTGCTTTTTGTGGCCGTGCAGTCATGGGTCGCGTTTCCTGTGCAGGCGGCAGCA
The DNA here is from genome assembly GCA_003697955.1 of Calidris pygmaea. Lineage (NCBI taxonomy): Eukaryota > Metazoa > Chordata > Aves > Charadriiformes > Scolopacidae > Calidris > Calidris pygmaea. The sequence goes on along the minus strand of QJSC01010739.1, from coordinate 49,286 downwards.
CGTGTAACCAACCAATCGAGTGCTGTGCTCTTCACTCTTAGTGACGCATGGTTGGATTTACCTTTGAATTAAAGCATTTATAGGTGAACCTACTTCTGGTTGTCCTGATGACTTAATACATTTGTAAAAGCCAGCTTGTTACAAGAAGGCCACCAGCATCCTGGCCTGTGTCAGGAACAGNTGGGGAGGCCCCACCTCGAGGGCTGTGTCCAGTTTTGGGCCCCTTCCCACAAAAAAGCCCTTGAGGGGCTGGAGCGGGTCCAGAGAAGGGCAAGGGAGCTGGTGAGGGGTCTGGAGCACAAGTCTTGTGAGGAGAGGCTGAGGGAGCTGGGGGTGTTGAGCCTGGAGAAAAGGAGGCTGAGGGGAGACCTTCTGGCTCTCTCCAACTCCCTGAAAGGAGAGTGTAGCCAGGGGGGGTCGGTCTCTTCTCCCAAGGAACAGGCCATGGGACAAGAGGAAATGGCCTCAAGTTGCCCCAGGGGAGGGTCAGGTTGGAGATTAGGAAAAATGTTTCCACGGAAAGGGTTATTGCACATTGGCCTGGGCTGCCCAGGGCAGTGGTTGAGGCCCCATCCCTGGAGGGATTGAAAAGCCGGGTTGACCTAGTGCTTAGAGACATGGTTTGGTGATGGTTTGGATCAGAGTGAGGTTGACGGTTGGACTAGATGATCTGAAAGGTCCCTTCCAACCTGGACAATTCTATGATTCCATGATCTATAAAGACAGCAATTCTGCACATACACTTGATGACACTATCAGTCCTTGTTGTCAACATTAGCCCATACAGCATCAACTCAGCTTCTCCACTGAGAAATCAAAGGGTCTTTTGTGTAGACTGCATCTCATTACCCAACAGAAACAGAAGATTTAGATATCAACACAAGGTTTTTCCAGGAATGACATCTGAAGCAAGATGACATCCAATATTTTTAAGCCTTCTTTTCTCCCTTTCAGATATGGTCATACGATGACAGCAATCCTTGCTCCTAAGTACCCATATGCAGGCTTCTCCCCTTCTCCCCCNCCCCCCCCCCCCCCCCCCCCCCCCCCCCCCCCCAATAGAACACCAGCTGGAAGGTGTTCAGGTCCCACATGTATCAGTTCTGCTTTATTCACTACATCTGCAAGCGTTTGGGGTGACTGAAAACAGCTCTCTTGCTTTGGGTCCCAAAATAGAAGGACCTATCCAGTCTGGTGATGTTGCAACGCTCTGAACGTTGTTGACAACACAGGGTGGACACACAAGTGTTTTGAGGACATTTCTAGATAAAAGAAAATGCGTCTTTATAACTCAAAACATACATAAAGTTCCATGGCAAAATAAAGAGACCAAATTTCACTTTTGGGTGATTACTGAGCCTTTTTTCTCCAATACTGGGTGACCACACGATGTCATACAGATCTGCTGCTTCATGAAAATTCCCTAAATCACCTAAACAGCCTGGGACGCCCCTCTCTACTTACAGCCAATAATCGCTGAATTCTTAAAAAGCAAACAAACCAAACAAAAAACCCCCAAACCCCCGTGTAACAACCCATAAACCACCACCGTTGCCAAAACAAGTAGTCTCCCTTTAGTGTTTATGGAAAACTGATGAGGCTAGAAATTAAACTCAGGAGCAGGGGACACAATGGGGAGGAGGGAGAATTATTTTTTGCTTGGATTTATTTTCTCAGCCGCGTCATTGCGGAGACAGAAAACCAGAGAGGGGAACCCTCGATAGGTCAGACTGAGGGAAGGGTTTGTTATTTTAACAGCCAACTCAACTAAACCAGTTTATAAACAAAAGAAAAGCATAACACTAGGTCATTTAAATCAAACATGAGTGAAAGCATCTGCTGAAAGGATTCCTGTCTCCCTTGCTGTACCCTCTCACTCCTTGGTTTCCGTCCTTCCTCTTTCACTTCCATTACCATTTTCACATGAACACCCAGACAAGCCACATCAGGGTGTGTGACCCAACAAAAAACTGTCCCAGTGAATCATAGTATGGTTTGGGTTGGAAGGGACCTTCAAGATCATTGAGTTCCAACCCCCTGCCCTGGGCAGGGACACCTCCCACCAGACCAGGTTGCTCCAAGCCCCATCCAGCCTGGCCTTGAACCCCTCCAGGGATGGGGCAGCCACAACTTCCCTGGGCAACCTGTTCCAGTGTCTCACCACCCTCACAGCAAAGAATTTCTTTCTGGTACCTAATCTAAATCTCCCCTCTTTCAGTTTAAAACCATTACCCCTCGTTCTGTCACTACACCTCCTGACAAAGACTCCCTTTCCAGCTCTCCTATAGGCTCCCTTCAGATATTGAAAGGCTGCTATAAGGCTTCCCCAGAGCCTTCTCTTCTCCAGGCTGAACAACCCCACCTCTCTCAGCCTGTCCTCATAGGAGAGGTGCTTCAGCCCTCTGAGCATCTTTGTGGCCCTCCGCTGGACCTGTTCCAGCAGATCCATGTCCTTCCTGTGTTGAGGACTCCAAAGTTGGACACAAAAAAGGAAAGAAATAGTTTTCATCTAGATCGCCTCCCTGCTGCAGCAGCACCCAACGGGTCCCTTTCCCCACGGCAGCTTCTCCCCGTTGAGCCAGCTCAGCTCTCTGCGTAGCCACACTCAGGCTAGTGAGTGGATGAGGCAGATCACACAAGAAAGAAAAAAGTATTTTCTTCCCCACAATTATTTTAGCCTGATCAGTTCCTCTGTCTGGATTACTGTCATTTATCTGCTTTTGGGCAGAGAGGAACCTGATGAACTTCAACAAGGGCAAGTGCAGGGTGCTGCACCTGGGGAGGAATAACCCCCTGCACCAGGACAGGTTGGGGGTGACCTGCTGGAGAGCAGCTCTGAGGAGAAAGACCTGGGAGTCCTGGTGGACACCAGGATGCCCATGAGCCAGCAATGGGCCCTTGTGGCCAAGAAGGCCAATGGCATCCTGGGGGGCATCAGGGAGAGGGTGACCAGCAGGTGGAGGGAGGTCATCCTGCCCCTCTGCTCTGCCCTGGGGAGGCCCCATCTGGAGCACTGGGACCAGTTCTGGGCTCCCCAGTTCCAGAAGGACAGGGAACTGCTGGAGAGGGGACAGCAGAGGGCTACAAAGATGAGGAGGGGCCTGGAGCATCTCTCTGCTGAGGAAAGGCTGAGGGACTTGGGTCTTTTGAGTCTGGAGAAGAGAAGACTGAGGGGGGATCTGATCAACACCTATAAATACTTCAAGGGTGGGTGTCAGGAGGATGGGGCCAGGCTTTTTTCAGTGGTGCCCAGGGACAGGACAAGAGGAAACAGGCACAAACTTGACCATAAGAAGATCTATCTAAACATGAGGAGGAACTTCTTCACTCTGAGGGTGGCAGAGCCCTGAAAGAGGCTGCCCAGGGAGGTGGTGGAGTCACCATCCCTGGAGGTAGTTAAGAAACGTGTAGATGTGGCTCTTCAGGGCATGCTCTAGTGGATGAGATTGTGGGGGGTTTTTTTTGTGTGTGTGTGGTTGGACTCGGGGATCTCAGAGGTCATAGAATCATAGAATCATTGAGGTTGGAAGAGACCCTTGGGATCATCGAGTCCAACCATCTACCCTACTCTACAAAGTCCTCCCCTACACCATATCCCTCAGTACCACATCTAAATGTCCCTTAAACACATCCAGGTCCTTTCCAACCATGACAATTCTGTGATTCTGTAACAAGCTGCTGCTCCTAATCATCCCTTGGGCTGCTCTCCCTCTACCCATTAAGTCTCCAGACAAAATTCTTTCCCCTCCCCGACCAAGGAGACCAATTGTCACCAGCACCCTGTTCGCAGCTGCAGGGGGGATGTGGCTGAAAAAGGGGTGACACGACCACCCCCCCTCCTCTGCAATCTGGCCAGCGTGGGCTGAGGGAAGGCTCTGGTGGGCAGCACGGCCAGCGGTGGCACTCTGGCCACCCTGCCAGGTCTCGGTGCCAACAAAACACTTCTTTGCTCCGGGGGTGACGGGTGGGCCAGCGACCAGCTCCCGTGGCCCCTTCCTAGCCAGCTCCCAGCCCTGGCCAGGATCCCTTCACAGTCCTGCCATTGCAGGCTGTCAGAGACCTGTCTACGCTTCAGCGACAGTGACAGGACACCTACGGGAATGTAGCAGCACCAGAAGTCACACAAAAGTGAGCTATTATATATTTTTTTTACTTTATGAACCATGAAAGATGGTTCTCTGCAGAGTAAATCCTCTCAGCAGGCCATTCAAAGACATTTTTTTTCCGCCCCCCCCCACCCCTTGCTGTCAATATTTGCCTGATGTCAAAGAGATTGAATTGATGTTTTTGTTATTTTAACCTTCATAAAATTATGTTTATGGAAATGTACACAGTATCTTTGCTGCATTTACAGTTCTGAAAATTCACCTGATGTGTCAATGTACTTCAACCAATTCCTTACAATCAGACAGTCCAAAAATATTTCCAAGTTTTTCCTTCATCGAAATGAATACTTTGTGCTAACGCGTTTTAGTTTTTGGGTTTTGCCTCTATGTCCTCCCCTACAGTAGTAAGATTGAAGTGTGCTTTTACACACGCTGAGGTGCTCATTTAAAGCTCTAAGAAGATCAAGCTGTAGCTTTAATGCATGAAATAACACAGATCAAAGTAAATCCTATGCTCCCTACAGGAGACAACCCCTTCAGCTAACGTATCACAGCCATCTGCACTGAACAGACGAGTTCGTATCAAAGGATTTTCCTAGGGTAGATGTTTAAATCGATATCTGGAATCCAGCAGGAAACAATAATGGGGCATTATGGCCTTGTGACATTGATCTGCACGCACGGGGAGAATCCTGCCATTGACGCCAAACACAGGCAGCACTAGAGCTGACGTGACTTTACAGACCAGGTAAAGCTTTCTCTGCACTCACTGGTTGTACAACGAGAGGCTGGCTAATACCTACTCACCACTTGTGTGCTCACCTCCACGTGTCTCAGGTCAATCCTCTGGGTTTTGCGTGCTAAGACACAGATCCTTAGCTTCTGTCTTCTTGAGTACCTGCCCTTGCTACTTGTGCAGTATCTCGTAGAGCTTCTAAAGTACCTCGCAGAACACAGACTGAGAATTCATACTCCAATTTCCTCATCAGTTTCATCCTTTCATGCCATTTACACCTTAGAGTCCCCATCAGGACCCATTTAGGGCAAGGGAGCTGGTGAGGGGTCTGGAGCACAAGTCTTGTGAGGAGAGGCTGAGGGAGCTGGGGGTGTTCAGCCTGGAGAAAAGGAGGCTGAGGGGAGACCTTCTGGCTCTCTCCAACTCCCTGAAAGGAGGGTGTAGCCAGGGGGGGTCGGTCTCTTCTCCCAAGNATGGGACAAGAGGAAATGGCCTCAAGTTGCCCCAGGGGAGGTTCAGATTGGAGATTAGGAAAAATGTTTCCATGGAAAGTGTTCTTAAGCCTTGGCCTGGGCTGCCCAGGGCAGTGGTTGAGGCCCCATCCCTGGAGGGATTGAAAAGCCGGGTTGCCCTAGTGCTTAGAGACATGGTTTAGTGATGGTTTTGATCAGAGTTCAGTTGATGGTTGGACAAGATGATCTGAAAGGTCCCTTCCAACCTGGACAACTCTATGATTCTACAGAGGTAGCAGTCGCCAGGAAGCACTAAGCACAGGCGTGTAAGAGCGTAGGCTGGGTGAGTCCAGGCCACCATGCTGCTCCAGGGAAATGGTGGGATGAGCAAAAGAAACCTAATAACATACAATACACCAGTGCTGACCAAGTCCTAGCTCCAGTTCAAGCCACCAGAAGGCTAAACTGGGTATAAAGGACTTCCAAATCAAAGAGCAGGTGTGTGTGTACGTGAACTGTAAAGAGGACAGAAGTCTAAATCTGGTTAAAAACCTGTATTGTATGTGCAGCTCAGATAGACTTTGATTGTGCTATGCCAGGGAATTGTAGAAAGGTTTCTTTTAGGCCAAGGCTGAATATCTTTCCTTTTCAAATGACAAGCAGAGATTCATTGCTTTTTCTATTCTGGGTTTCAGGGGTTTTTTTTTGTTTTCGTTTGCTAGGTTGAGTTTTTTGGTTTTGTCTTTTTAACAATCATTGGGATATCGCTGTCCCTGGCTGACACCTTTTAATCACAGAAGTAACAAGAAAACCCTTAACCCTTGCTGTCATTAAGCCTATCACAGAAAAACAGCAGATGCAGCACATCTGTTAGTGGAAAACACTTAGCATTAAAACAAAAAAAAAAAGTTCTGCTGCTGATCTGTGCATCTGTCAAAAAACAGAGTCTCAAGCCAGTAAATACACCATTCTGTCTATAATTAATGATACCATTCTACTAACAAATCTTTTCGTGCAAAAGTCATCTTTATCGCTACCAAAAACCAGAAAAACATCTCTTTTCACAATCAGTGGAGGATTCATCTGTTACTGTCATACACCAGGGGCTACAGAAACAGAAGCAGGACCGCACGGTGGCAAACACCAGATGCCGAGACACCTGGGTCCTTGACTAACTACTTGCCACTGGTTTCTCATGATGCAAGAAGCAAGGTCTTCTCTCCTGTAAGCAGGAGGTACTGGAGAGCTTTGGAGCCTCCCCAACCTGCTCTGAACCCCTCTGGGAATCAGCTCTCTCCATCCACTACGATGGAGTATCACTGAGACCAGACTAGTTAATTAGGCATCGGGCATCCGCAAAAGATGGAGGAGAGGATTTCCCTAACTCAGGGGAGCACCCGAGGGAGTGAATACCTGAAGAGCAGGACGTTCTGTTACAGAGACCATCAAACAGACCATCAGAGACACAGCTGTGGCTGTGTATGTCAGAGAATGCTATGATAGCTCAGAAATTAAGTGTAGTGACAACAGGGTTGAAAGTGTTTGGATTAGGGTAAGGGCAAATAAAGGTGACATCGCTGTGGGAGTCTGCTATAGACCTCCCAACCAATGCAGTGAGGTGGACGAAGCATTCTATAAGCAACTCGGAGAAATATCGCAGTCGCTTGCCANAGTGCCCTCCTAGACCTGCTCCTTGTGAACAGGGAAGAACTTGTGGGGGAAGTAAAGGTTGGGGGCCGTCTAGGGCACAGTGATCATGAGATGATTGAGTTCTCTATCCTCGGAGAAACAAGGAGAAGGGTTACCAAAACTGCCACCTTAGACTTCCGGAGGGCAAACTTTGATCTGTTCAGAGCACTGCTAAACAAAACCCCTTGGGAGGATGCCCTTAAGGATACAGGAGCCCATGAAGGATGGGCGTACTTCAAAAAAGAAGTCTTAAAGGCACAGGAGCAGACTGTTCCCATGTGCCAAAAAACAAGTAGGCGGGGTAGGAGACCAGCCTGGCTGAACAGGGATCTCTTGCTGGATCTCAAAAAGAAAAAGAGAGTCTATGACCTTTGGAAGAGGGGGCAGGCCTCTCATGAAGACTTTAAAAATGTAGCAAAGCTATGTAGGGAGCAAATAAGGAGAGCTAAAGCGCAGCTAGAGCTCAACCTAGCTGCAGCTGTTAAGGATAATAAAAAATGTTTCTACAAATTCATTAACAACAAAAGGAGGAATAGAGAGAATCTCCCTCNGTGGCTATCACAGAAACGTGGTGGGATGCCTCACACGACTGGAGTGCCACAATCGAGGGCTACAAGCTCTTTAGGAGGGACAGACAGGAAAGGAAAGGTGGCGGAGTGGCTGTGTATGTCAGAGAATGCTATGATAGCTCAGAAATTAAGTGTAGTGACAACAGGGTTGAGAGTGTTTGGATTAGGGTAAGGGCAAATAAAGGTGACATCGCTGTGGGAGTCTGCTATAGACCTCCCAACCAATGCAGTGAGGTGGACGAAGCATTCTATAAGCAACTGGGAGAAATATCACAGTCGCTTGCCGTTGTTCTTGTGGGGGACTTTAACCTCCCCGATATCTGCTGGGAGTACAACACGGCTGACAGGGAACAATCCAGGAGGTTCCTGGAATGTGTGGAGGATAACTTCCTCATGCAGGTGATAGGTGAGCCGACCAGGCAAAGTGCCCTCCTAGACCTGCTCCTTGTGAACAGGGAAGAACTTGTGGGGGAAGTAAAGGTTGGAGGCCGTCTAGGGCACAGTGATCATGAGATGGTTGAGTTCTCTATCCTCGGAGAAACAAGGAGAAGGGTTACCAAAACTGGCACCTTAGACTTCTGGAGGGCAAACTTTGATCTGTTCAGAGCACTGCTAAACAAAATCCCTTGGGAGGATGCCCTTAAGGATACAGGAGCCCATGAAGGATGGGCGTACTTCAAAAAAGAAGTCTTAAAGGCACAGGAGCAGACTGTTCCCATGTGCCGAAAAACAAGTAGGCGGGGTAGGAGACCAGCCTGGCTTAACNTAGCTGCAGCTGTTAAGGATAATAAAAAATGTTTCTACAAATTCATTAACAACAAAAGGAGGAATAGAGAGAATCTCCCTCCTTTGTTGGATGCAGAGGGAAACATTGTCACAGAGGATGAGGAAAAGGCTGAGGTGCTCAATGCCTACTTCACGTCGGTCTTTAGCAGTGGAACTAGCTGTTCCCTGGACACCCAGCCTCAGGAGTTAGGAGACAGGGAGGGGAAGCAGAAAGCGAGCATCACTATCAAAGAGGAAGAGATCAGTGACCTGCTAAGCCGCTTGGATGCACACAAGTCTATGGGACCGGATGGGCTACACCCAAGAGTGCTGGAAGAGTCGGCAGACGTGCTCGCCAAACCGCTTTCCATCATTTACAGGAAGTCATGGCTGACTGGGGAGGTCCCAATGGACTGGAGGGTGGCAAATGTAACACCCATCTACAAGAAAGGCAAAAAGGAGGATTCAGGAAACTATAGACCGGTCAGCCTAACCTCGATACCAGGGAAAGTCATGGAACAGGTCATCTTGAATGCCATCAAAACCCACATAATGGGCAACCAGGGGATCAGGCCTAGTCAGCATGGGTTTATGAAAGGCAGGTCCTGCCAGATGAACTTGATCTCCTTCTATGACAAGATAACCAGATTATTTGACGAGGGAAAGGCTGTTGATATTGTATACCTGGATTTTCAAAAAGCATTTGACACTGTCCCCCATACAAATCTGCTGGAAAAACTGGCTTCACACGGCCTGGACGAGCATACGATCTGCTGGATGAAGCACTGGCTGACTGGAAGGTCCCAAAGAGTGGTGTCAGTGGATTTAAATCCAGCTGGCGGCCGGTCACAAGCGGTGTGCCTCAGGGCTCAGTGTTAGGACCATTTCTATTTAACATCTTTATTGATGATCTCAATAAGGACATAGGGTGTATCATCAGCAAGTTTGCAGATGACACCAAGTTAAGCAGGAGTGTTGATTCCCAGGAGGAGAGGGAAGCTCTACAGAGGGACCTAGATAGATTGGATCACTGGGCCAAGATCAACGGCATGGGTTTCAACGAGGGCAAGTGCCAGGTCCTGCACTTGGGCCACAATAACCCCCTGCAGCGCTACAGGCTGGGGGAAGTGTGGCTGGAAAGCTGCCTGGAGGAAAGAGACCTGGGGGTTCTAATTGACAAGCGGCTGAATATGAGCCGGCAGTGTGCCCAGGTGGCCAAGAAAGCCAACGGCATCCTGGCTTGGATTAGAAATAGCGTGACCAGCAGAAGTAGGGAGGTGATTGTGCCCCTGTCCTCAGCACTGGTGAGGCCACACCTGGAGTATTGTGTCCAGTTCTGGGCACCTCAATACAAGAGAGATCTGGAGGTGCTGGAGCGAGTGCAGAGGAGGGCAACGAAGCCGGTGAAGGGCCTGGAGAACAAATCATATGAGGAGCGGCTGAAGGAGCTGGGAGTGTTTAGTATGAGGAAGAGGAGGCTGAGGGGAGACCTCATCACTCTCTACAACTACTTGAAAGGACACTGTAGAGAGGTTGGTGCTGGTCTCTTCTCACAGGTAATTAACAATAGAACGAGAGGGAATGGCTTCAAGCTCCAACAGGGTAGGTTTAGACTGAACATTAGGAAGGAATTTTTCACAGAAAGAGTGGTCGGGCATTGGAATGGGCTGCCCAGGGAGGTGGTTGAGTCACCATCCCTGGATGTGTTTAAGGGACGTTTAGATGCGGTACTGAGGGATATGGTGTAGGGGAGGACTTTGTAGAGTAGGGTAGATGGTTGGACTCGATGATCCCAAGGGTCTCTTCCAACCTCAATGATTCTATGATTCTATTAAACCCAGCCAAGGCCAGGTCAACACGCCATGGTTCTGTCAGTGCCACACAACCCAAGGCAGGAAACATTCCCAACCCAGAGCCGACAGGCAANAAACCCTCAGTGAGTGCAGCCTGCTGACCAGACAGAGCTTTTCTTGGCTCAGTTTAATATGTCAGTAGAAAAACTTGAGTATGAACACAGTAGTCAGGGTTCTGCAGAGCCCACCAGACTTGGGGAAACCCAGGTGTTCGTGTGCCAAAAAGCAAGCTGTCAGGGGGAAAGACCTGCCTGGCTGAACAGAGAGACCTAGTTGCAACTCAGGGGGAAAAAAAAAAAAGGAGAGTTTATAGGCTTTAGAAGAAGGGGCAGCCCACTCAGGAAGGCTACAAAGATGTTGTAAGGCTATTGTAGGGAGAAAATTAGAAGGGCCAAAGTTTTGGACCCTTTCCTACAAAAAAGACCTTGAGGGGCTGGAGTGGGTCCAGAGAAAGGCAAGGGAGCTGGTGAGGGGTCTGGAGCACAAGACCCCTTGTGAGGAGAGGCTGAGGGAGCTGGGGGTGTTCAGCCTGGAGAAAAGGAGGCTGAGGGGAGACCTTCTGGCTCTCTCCAACTCCCTGAAAGGAGGCTGTAGCCAGGGGGGGTCGGTCTCTTCTCCCAAGGAACAGGCCATGGGACAAGAGGAAATGGCCTCAAGTTGCCCCAGGGGAGGTTCAGGTTGGAGATTAGGAGAAATGTTTCCCCGGAAAGGGTTCTTAAGCCTTGGCCTGGGCTGCCCAGGGCAGTGCTTGAGGCCCCATCCGTGGAGGGATTCAAAAGCCGGGTTGCCCTGGTGCTTAGAGACATGGTTTAGTGATGGTTTTGATCAGAGTGAGGTTGATGGTTGGACTAGATGATCTGAAAGGTCCCTTCCAACCCGGACAATTCTATGCTTCTATGTCCTCTGCCCCTTCACTGTCTCTGCTGCAGCCTCCTCAATTACTCCCTCCGCTCCCCCAAAGACATCCTCATTCCTAAATCTGCATTTCACTGGATCTCAGAATTGCCCCACAGACCCTGCTTAGGATGTTAGAGTGACTGCACAATAAGGAAGCAGTGAAACATAACATTATTAAAAAAAAAAACCAACAGAAACGTACAGAAACTTCTTACTCCACATCCAGTATCTCAACAAGCCATACCATTCCCTGATTCCTCAAGTCCTTCACAAACAGGAACGCCAAAAAACTCCAAGTCAAGAGTAGTGAAGAGTTATGAAACCCCTAGGGACCTACAGCTGTGGATTAGAGCATGTTCACATGCAACATACTCCCACCACCGATTTAAAATACAGCGAAAATACAGCTTAAAATACAAAGCAGGGCTTTAAGATGTGGCTCTTCACACAACCACTTTATTAGGTGAGGGTACCTTTGAAAGCTGAATGAAGAAACCTCAAACCCACAGCTTGGGACTGACACGCTGCTGGCCTACCCGGGTAGAAAAGTCTCTACATGAAGGCACAAAAAATTTATACTGTGGGATTTTTAGTATTACTCTCTTCTGTACTACAATCTTGGAGCGCTAGAAGGAGAATATAATTGAATCATAAAGTGCTCCTGGGTAGTCCAGCTGGCCAGAATGTGAATAAAGTACCTTGTAATTTCTTCATTTGGTGCGTAACTCCAGGAATCTCATCATTACACATTTCCGTTAAATATAGCAGAATTAACTTTGAAGGGGTGAGGCTTCCTGCTGTTTCTTAAAAATTTTTGTGGATGCAACAAACTTACAATCACATGCAGCCTTCATCTTGAAAACGCTGTTAGCGGCAGGCAGCAAAACTCAGACTCCAATGGGGAGGTTCTGGTTAGCACTATGGGGTCAACAAATCAGAGCCAGAAAAATAAACAATAAATCAACCCCCATCTCCCCCCCCCCCCCCCCCCAAAAAAAAACCAAAGAGGAAAATAATAAAGCTTTCTGTCTCTTTCATAAAGTATTATTTCCTGAACATCCTTTAAGTGTGAGCTCAGGAATGCTGGGACACTATTTCTGCAGGACCTCAAGTGTCCCCTGGCTCTATTTACGGTTCTATGAAACAAATATTTAATTATCCACTGCATCTAACTCATGTTTCCTAAAGCAGAAGGCACAGAATCACAAAGAATCACAGAATGCTACAGGGTTGGAAGGGACCTCTGGAGATCATCGAGTCCAACCCCCTGCCAAAGCAGGTCCACCCAGAGCAGGTCCCACAGGAACATGTCCAGTTTGAGTGTCTCCAGAGAAGGAGACTCCACCACCTCCCTGGGCAGCCTCTTCCAGGGCTCTGCCACCCTCACAGGAAAGAAGTTCCTCCCCATCTTTAGATGGAACTTCTTATGTTCCAGTTTGTGCCGTTCCCTTTTGTCCTGTCCCCGGGCACCACTGAAAAAAGACTGGCCCCATCCTCCTGACACCCACCCTTGAAGTATTTATGGGTGTTGATCAGATCCCCCTCAGTCTTCTCTTTTCCAGTCTACAAGGATCCAAGTCCCTCAGCCTTTCCTCCTAAGAGAGATGCTCCAGGCCCCTCATCATCTTCATAGCCCTAAGAGTCCAAGGCACCGTGGTTCTACCAGGAACACAATTCCTGACAGAAATCCAGGATTTTATAGAGGAGGAGAGGAGCAGTACAATCATGGCTTGGTCCTGCAGCCATTTACAGAGCACAGAGAGGATTAGGTGGCTCAGCTTGACACCAGCAAGCAGAAAGCATAAACAGCATCCCTTAAGACTGTAAAACACTAAATATTTCTATTTCTTTTTTCCCCCAATTTCTTTTACAACTTGTAACCCTTCTTCACAGTTATTGCCTCTTCAATCTAGCAGGCTTTGCTGGCGTCTCTTTATTCAACAGCGTAAGACAATTTGTATGTATTTTTCAGTGATGAAGAACCATCCACGCATCATGGGATGTCCATTTGCAGCCTTGAAGGACTCCAACCAAGCATTGGGAATGTGACTTTGGACAAGCCAGACTCATAAAACGTAACGTGTGATGATAACATTGCTGTTTTATCCAGGATGGCTGGATGTCACCACAGCAAAGAACCGGAGCTCTGAGGACGACTACTCCAACCCCACAGTCCTCTAAGTAAAGAAATCATATTTTTCAACACCCATTGTAATTAACGATGATTCGTTCATTATGCTAACAAAGTGCTATTTAAAAAAAAAATTATTGAGACTTTTCATTAGTGCAACAAAGAAAATGGCACATTAAATTAGTGGATGTGATTTCCTTACCAGCTCTATTAATAATCCCTGATGGTAAGAGACCAGAAAGGATTATAAAAATGTTAAATATTTTCCCTCTGCTTATGTGCTGGGCAGTACCTGCTTTATGAACAGCTTCATCTTCGGTTTTGTGAAGCTGAAAAACTGACAGGTACAGCAAGGAGCAACAAAACTCATTAAATTATTGTTACCATCTGTTTAATACCTGAAAGCCCGACCTTTAGCAAAGTAGCTTAAGCCAGCCGAGGGTTTTGCAATCTTTTTGGAAAGGTGGACACTTTTTGGCTCATCTGCCTTGGGCTACATTTCCCATCAGCAGCAACCAAGGTCCTCCTTTCAGCAGCCAGCCTCAAGCACAAACTCCCTCCTCTGACCCGACAGAAAGGAGCTGCTGCTCCCAACTTGCTCACAATCCCCGGACTGGGCACTGGGGAGGCCCCACCTCGAGGGCTGTGTCCAG
>QJSC01010739.1:0-35288 GCA_003697955.1 Calidris pygmaea | reverse complement strand
CTGGGCTGCCCAGGGCAGTGGTTGAGGCCCCATCCCTGGAGGGATTGAAAAGCCGGGTTGCCCTAGTGCTTAGAGACATGGTTTAGTGATGGTTTTGAGCGAGGCTGATGGTTGGACGAGATGATCTGAAAGGTCCCTTCCAACCTGGATAATTCTATGATTCCACAATTCTGTAACTTCAGGCACAATTCTATGATTCCACGATTCCGTAACTTCAGGCAGGGAACACTTTCATAAATTAGTGTAAGATTTATTCCCCACACCTCCCTTGAGCTGCTCCCTAGTCCTCTTATCCTCAAGCAACTGAGATCTTGTCAGCTGTTAAAGGCACTGACATTTCCCTTAACTACGTTAAACTCAGAGTGTGCAATAACATTGGAAATCTTCACAATATTCATACCCAAAAGCATCGGTGGCTCCAGCTACTGCAATATAATTACACTTTTTGGATAGGAGTTCATATGATTTTGCAGGTTTGTGGGAAGGAGACAAGAGCCTCTCTCCTCCTTCATCCCCTCACCACTAAACCCCTCGATTTGGAGGGAATTGGAACTAAGTGCAGGGAGTGACACTTTATGGAACAACGAGACATCCATATCTCTTTCTTCTTCACCACCTGAACGATGCTGGTGCTAATTAATACTGCACACGTTTAGACTCCCGACGCTGGGATGGTTATCGGTACACTGCTATTACTAGTGACAGCACTTGCAGAAACTACAGCTATTCTTAGTCCACACGCACACGGCAGAAGCCACGCGCTACTTTCTTGTCGCTAATTAAGCATCTCGCAATCCCTTTTTGAACTACTTTCCTCCCCAGTTTGAGAAACACTTCACTAAATCAATTTACAATCCCCAAGGGTCCAGACTTAGGTCTGAAACCCAAAACGATTTGAAAGTTCCCTTTAAAAAGGGAAATCTTACTGGTTTCTTTTTAATGTGCAGTGAAGTACAATGACTTCCCTGAATTAAAAAAAACCCCAAACAATTAAAAAAACATTTATAGCATACACAGGCAGAAGAGAAAACTTGAAGACACTCTTAAAAGATAAATTTGCTGACTGAATCTAAACCTTAGGGAAAGCATTAATGTAAAGCAGCCTCCCATGTAATGTAATGGTTCCTCCCATGTGTTGCACTGCACTGTGTTAATATGAAATTGTCATTTAAGAGTGCTCCTGTAAATTTTGCTCACAGATTTGTGATCAGAAATGAAAACAGAGCCCTTTTCTTTTTGTGGTGTTTTTTTCCCCCCCTCTTTTTTTTTTTGGCTAAAGTCAAGATTCACATCTGCTAATTTAATCTATATTTAATGATCTCATAGATAAAAGTAAACCTGTAGGAAGAGACTGTACAGCCAAGTTTTAATTACAAACCATTCCCTTCTATAGGAATAGTGTTTCCTCCAATGGTGAGAAAGTCCATCCCCAAGTTTAGAGAAATCTGGTTTTAGTACAGCTTGTGTTAATATACAAGAGTGGATTTGAATGGGGTAATGGAAAGTAGTTATTGTTCCCAAATATCCATCTTCTGCCTCTCCTGGATGCTGCTTCCCCAGCAGCAGCAACAGTGAAGCTGTAAATCCACAGAAACAAGTATCCAGGTCACCTAAACCCTGCACTGGCTTACCTAAAATAATTTGTGCTGTAAAAAAAAGACCCAAAAGTTGAGAATGAGTTATACGTAATGGGCATAAATTAAAGCATGCAAATTCCCATCTGAATGCAAGAAATAACACCATCTTATGAAATGGCTATTTCTAGGACAAATAAAGAGAAGACTGGATAGAGTAGCCAGCGTCCTGGTTCACCTCTACAGAGCCCTTACTCTTAACATCTGCCAGAATAATCAGTCAAAAGATCAGGAGAAGAAGATAACAGGTAGTCAGTGTCTACCACGCATTTCTTTCCCAAACTGCACCTCTAAAAAGTCCACAAAAAGATCCCAAAGAAAATTCAGACACCAACCCATTTCTATTCCTCCCCTTACATGACAGGACCAGAGGAAATGGGCACAAACTGGAACCTAAGAAGTTCCACCTAAACATGAGGAGGAACTTCTTCACTTTTGAGGATGGCAGAGCCCTGGAAGAGGCTGCCCAGAGAGGTGGTGGAGTCTCCTTCTCTGGAGACATTCCAAACCCCACCTGGACACGTTCCTGTGCGACCTGCTCTGGGTGGACCTGCTTTGGCAGGGGGTTGGACTAGATGATCTCCAGAGGTCCCTTCCAACCCCATGGCATCCCATGATCCTGTCACAGGAAGACTCAAAAGTGTAAGATCATCCCTATACTCAGGTCTCAAAGTCATAATCAAATCTTTTCATTAAAAATTAATTTCGACCACATTACTAATATTGCCAGTAGGGATTTATACAGGGAGGAAGAGTCTAGAAGTTTTGGTTTTTTTTCAAATTTGTCATTGAGAAAAGTGATGGAAATGGGGGGAAAGCCAAATGAAAAAAACAAAGTATTCTGAAAAAGAGTAAACTAAATTCAGTCAAGTTCATGTCTCAAGGAGAAAGCAGAAAAGTACATTAGCTTGCACATGCTTTAAAATCAGCTTTAAGACATACAGGCAGCAGCCAGTTGCCAGGTTTATTCCAACTTAATTAGTCCTCACCTGGTAAGAGAGAGGGCAATAAAGGCAAAAGGCAGTTTTGCTCTCCTTGTTTAAAGCAACTTCCCAGGAAAAAAGCAGTTGTAAAACCCTAACATCAAATAGTACATTTCAATGAATGAGAAGAAAGGTTAGGCACTGGGGACAGTTCTGGAAAACACCTGCTAATATATTAATTGTGCAAGCAAAGAGTCTCTCTAACTCAGTGAGACTAATTTGGTATGATTAAAGTTAAACTTGCCATTGATGAACCCTCACAAACCTACAGAAACGTAGTGGGAAGCACCAACTAGAGAAATCTCTGTGCTTCATGAAGTCCAGGTTGTCAGATGACATGCGCCTGAAAGGGAGGTTTTTAATGAAAAGTTTAATAATATTTGGTGGAAAAAAATGAGCTCTTTTCAAGCCCAGCACATTCCAGTACACTACTGTCAATCACCGTGGCTTCACAACGACGTTTCCTTATTTTGAAAAATACTGTCTCCTCTGCATGGCAAAGCAAAATATGCACGTACACAGCAGGTGAATTGGGATACTGTGCAACTGAATATAAATAAATGCTACCAAGCACATACAGTAAGCAACCTAAAAAACCCCCAAACATTTGAGATTTGCCTTTAATCTTTTACATGGATATTTGTACTTCAACATTTGGAATAGTCTAAGTACCCTGAGAGATAAAGAACTTGTGCTGCACTACAGTGAGGACGGGTTGGTTTTTTTTTGTTCTTTTTAAAGCAATAATACAGTGCTGTTCTTTTAAATACTGTTCTTGCTGGTAAGGGATCAGAGAGGGAGGAAACGGGTAAGGCAAAGTTTTGGGGATTTTCTGAATATATCCCAACTGGTGCTTGAATGAGCAGAATCCACCTGGGAGACAGGCACCGACTGCAATGTCTGTGGACGGGTATTAGGAAGGGATCCCATCTGCATTTCTTGTCGCCACATCTGTATCTTCCATGACAGAAAGGTGAGGGATGAAACCCTCAAATTTCATTCCTCTGTTTCCCCCTGAATCAGGAGCAGGCTGCCGTTAACCTTTTCCCTTTCACCATTATTTTCCCCTCTTTTACCTCCTCCTCCCCAGAAAGTGGCACGAGGAAGCCTGCAGACAACTCGGCAGGCTGGGCTGGAAGAGTTCTATCCAACATAAGTCATAGAACCATAGAATTATATAGGTTAGAAGGGACCCTCAAGATCATCATTGATCTTTCTTGTCCCCTCTAAATCTTATATAATAAAAAGAAGGTTCTGGGACAATAAGCTAATCTTTCAGATAAGGTATGAGGGGTTCTTTTAGAGTTACTTTAAGCTGTTTTGTAAATTAAACAATCATTTTGATATTATTTTACTGCTGCTTGCAAAGAGACTGCATTATATTCCTTGGGTTTTGTCCCCACTGTATTTGGTAGCAGAAAGCTGTTGTTCATCATGACTAATAGGCATCCTTCCCTGAACACAGTGTGCACAGTGTCTACCATTTGTTATATAAGAAGAAGAAAGTAAAACATTCTTCACTCCACAAGGCAAAAGATTTGTATCTGTAGATATACGGTTACTGCAAAATTTCAGCAAATGGAAACGGGAGAAAGCTTGGCAGGTCTGGAAATCAAACTCCAAAGTGCTAACCGCTTGGGAACTCCTCTTTCCTCCAAAGGGGCTTTCACAGCGCCTACAAATCATCGTGCTGTTATTCCAGCCACCCTTCTAGTTCCACGTTTTTCCAAAGTTCACACAGGAATTCCCCAGGCATATGCCACAGAAGGGTTAACTAGAAGTGAAACCGATTGCACTGCGTGAAGAAATTAGGATCTCATTTCAGTAAAACATTTTCAGCATGAATTCAAATGTTCTCCTCTCCAAAACAGAGCTTTATAGTGTACGTGGTCCCCAGATACGCCGGGGTCTAAAGCACATTATGAAATGCTTTCCCTCGCTCTGCGTACTATTTACAGAAATAATAATTATTCTGAACAGGTAAGGTGCTGTATGATTTCCAAGCGTTAGGGGTAAGCTGTTAAATACTAGAGAGGTTGCTTTTAATATTAATACACGTGCCACAAAAACAACCACAGCGAAGTCCAGAACATAAAACACAGCACTTGTATAACTTCATTCGGTTTGTTCCCCCCCCTCCTCTCCCCCCAAATTTCCTACAAAGAGTCTTTAATTCATAATTTGAATTTTTTAGCTTTTGGACACCAACTACAACCAGTCCATGAGGCCATGGCACGAAAAATAACCAGCTAAACAGGACGACCCCTGAGATTCCTGTATGAAACAGCAAAGAGCCTCCCTGCTCACTACTGGAGTTCCAAAATCCGCACTTGCTGCAGTCATTCAGTATGATCCTACTCCAAATGCAAAGCACTGACTAAAAACCTGAAGACTTCCCACCCAGAGGTAACAAAATCACCGCAATTTTACAGCTGAACAAAGTAAGGCACAGAAGTGTTAAGCGGGTCGCACAAGCAGTAAACGCCTTATTTATGCAGCCGGTTAAAAAGAAAGAGCAAGTACTAAAGAAAAAAAAAAAAAACCAAACCAAAAAAACAGATAAACACATCAAGAAGGTTAAGCAGTAAAAGAGGAAAAGGGGTACACCCATTATAAGAAACACCTTCTTACCACACAGGCAACCAACAGGAACATACGTGTGCACCTCGGTAAACATCGATCCGGAGACACACACGTGCAGAGAAGAACTTATTTACACGCGGGGCCGGCCGAGCACACGGAGGCAGGCACTTACTTGATCTATTTCCATTAACTTGGGGAAGGCACCTGGCCATTCGATCGCCACCTTCACGATATCAGCAGGAGGGGGCATTGCGACACTGCCGGTCTTCGGAGCCAGTACAACCGGACACCAAATGCTGCAGAGAGTCTCTTCTCATTCACACCTGCAGGGAGAAGGGGAAAAAAAAAGAAAATTAAAAAAAAAAAAAAATATATATATAAAAAAAAATCATCATACAGCAGTTCAGACAGAACTCCAGGGCTGTCGTTCTTCGCCTCCCTACATTTTGCCTGGCTGGGCAGGTGGATGAGCACCGTGTGTGTGTGTGTGTGTGTGTGTGTGTGTAAGAGCAGAAGAAGGGCACATCTTACAGAAGCAAACACAGGACACAACGGCACAATCCGCTGCACAGCTCGACAGTCTGCTGGGAAGATGGCTGAAGCACTGAAATGTACAGTGAATAAAAGACATGCATTCGATTTAAAACAGAGAAACTATTTTTAAATATTATTTAAATATGCCGGGAGGAAAAAAGCGACAACTAGTGCGAGCTCCCGTTACAGTGTCACCCCTGAAGTCCCCGGGAACATGCCCAAATGGGTTAAAGCTGGCGCTCCAGGAGAAGAGATTGCCCAGGAAGTTATGGCCAGGAAACACACTGTTTCTTTTAACTATAGCAATGATCTTCTGGGTGTTCACAAATAGATCACTGCACTATAGCAACCAGGATGTCAGGAAGAAGGCAGAACACACAGCAGTTTCCACATATACACACACACACATCCTCACCTAACCGATCCGGAGATAGCCATATATAAATACTTCTTTATGGTAAATCTCAGACACGGGAATACACAAGGGTATAGTATACATTAACAGTGATGTAATCAGCTATATAAAACGTCATAGTTCTGCACGAATGTGAATACCAATAGGCTCTCACGGCAAACAGCACAGGCTGGGAATTTGGGGGAGGGAAAGGAAAGGAAAAGGGAAAAACCCAAATGCTCAGGGTTTGGCAGAATATCAGTTCCGTCGCTTTTGGCTCAAAGTTCGAAACATTTCTGAAGCAGATGCAGTGCCTTTTGGAGCTTGCAAAGCCACCTTCCCTCACCAGCCCCCTCTCCCAGCCTGGTGGCAGCAGGACCACCACTGAAGAAGCAAAGCTTCTGCAGGTCTCAGACAGGGCAAGCAGGCTGTCAGCTCCCTGGCTTGGCTTTGCCAACTCCTCTGTGCCCACAGCGGCGTGTCTCGCTCTGCCCAGACCCGACAAAGCATCATCACGTACACCGACAAAACGAGAGGAGCTGTAGAAGTCCCCAGAGGCGCAGTTTCGCTTCTTCTTAGCAGAAAAGAGAAGGAAGTGGTGAAAGCATGGACACACGTTTGCATAGATACCCTCTGAAGGAGCTACGGCGAGAGATGAGCCCACAGAACACACACCGGTCAGCCAAAAGGCACAAACAGGCACAGGAAAAAGAACAAAATCACAAAACCATCCCTTTATCACAAAATTGTGTAACTTCACCTCATACTACTTATAAGCCGGAGTTCGTCCAGCCATCATGTATATGACTCTACCTTCCCTTTTTCTCTCTTGTCCTCTGGTCGCCTCCGACAAGGCTCAGTCCCAGAATCACAGAATATTCATGGTTGGAAGGGACCTTTGAGATCATCGAGTCCAACCACAAAACTAAACAAAAAAAACCAAAAACAAAACCACAAACAGACACAACCCAACAATCTCAGGCACTAGAGCATGCCCTGAAGTGCCACGTCTACACGTTTCTTAAATACCTCCAGGGATGGTGACTCCACCACCTCCCTGGACAGGCTGTTCCAGGGCCTGACCACCCTCTCAGGAAAGTCATTCTTCCCAAGATCTCATCTAAACCTCCCCTGCCCCAACTTCAGACCATTTCCTCTGTTCCTGGCATTAGTCCCTTGGGAGAAGAGGCCAACATCCACCTCTCTACACCCTCCTTTCAGGGAGCTGGAGAGGGCAATGAGGCCTCCCCTCAGCCTCCTCTTCTCCAAACTAAACATGCCCAGGCATTCTGCCCGTGTTTCCAAGCTCATTCTCAACACATACCATAAAAGCGAATGAAGGAGTTTAACACTCCAGCAATTGATCCCCAACAATGGCAGTTCCGATGCCGACAGGATCACACATCACCATAAAGCGCAGCACAAGGCAGTAAATAAGACAATGGACCGTCTATAAATAAGACCAGGTTGCAGGAAGTGCCTTGGAAGGCCAAACAATGTGATTGAGAAACACAAGCGACACCGTCTACATTTGGTAGATGTTACAGGGAGAGGAAATAAACACCATTAAAGCATGCTGGTCATTAAGAATAGTCAGACATTCATTTTTGGCTGGTTTTTCCTCCGGTAGAGCCTAAGCGGATGCCTGGAGCATCTCGCTTATGAGGAAAGGCTGAGGGACTTGGGTCTTTTTAGTCTGGAGAAGACTGAGGGGGGATCTGATCAACGCCTATAAATACTTCAAGGGTGGGTGTCAGGAGGATGGGGCCAGTCTTCTCTCAGTGGTGCCCAGGGACAGAACAAGAGGGAATGGGCACAAACTTGAACATAGGAAGTTCCACCTCAACATGAGGAGGAACTTCTTCCCTGTGAGGGTGGCAGAGCCCTGGCAGAGGCTGCCCAGAGAGGTGGTGGAGTCTCCTTCTCTGGAGACATTCCAAACCCACCTGGACCCATTCCTGTGCAACCTGCTCTGGGTGGACCTGCTTTGGCAGGGGGTTGGACTTGATGATCTCCAGAGGTCCCTTCCAACCCCACGTGATTCTGTGAAAGTCCCCGCCATTTCTCCCCTGACACCTCACACTGCCTCAACCAACCGGCAAAACAGGATTTTTGGTCATCTGTTTTTTACCACATTTAATTCAAACAGATTCCAGAGGTGGCACAACATGGACTTGGGGTGGTGGGGGGAGGAGAAGCCAGACTCCTTGGCAGCAGTGAGCTGTTAATCCACCTCGACAGCCAAATGAACCCGAGACCCTCAGCGCCTTTTTGCTCCCCCACTCAGAGTGACGGTGTTTCCCACCTCCTCAGCAGAATAAGCCCCAGGAGCAGTCTCAGCCTGGTGAGGTTTTGATATTAAAGCCACCCACAGTGCTTAACTGCCGGGCTTCTCCTGGCGTTCCATGGCCTGGCCCCGCATCCCTGGCAGGAGAGAGGGATGCTGGAAGCCTCGGCCAGAGCATGAGGTTACTGGCAGTAACGCCAAAAAAGAGCAGTAGCAGCAGCTCCCGCCAGACAGACTTGACTGAGGATTGCTTCAGATGAGTAAAGCCCTCACTTTCCACAGTTTCATTCTCCTCCCCATCACGTTTCTTCTACAGTTTTCATAAAAAACCAGAATCATCCCTAGGCCACTATATTTCTAGAGAGAGAGAAGGAAGACCTACAAAAACCACAGAATCCACCTAACGCATGGGCAAACACACTGTCTTTTGACTGGGAAGACAGGGAAGCAACTTGGAGTGCCATTACCTCTCCCCACAAGAGGTAAAGGGAAGGTAAATCACAGCCCAAAATCTCCGCTAACTCCAGAGCTCACAATAAATGCTGGAGAGAAAACCTTGATTCACGATCACTGGCCACGAGAAGGAAAGCAAAACGGCATCATGCAGCAAGAAATTTGGAGAAAACTTCCACTCTCACATACAAACGCGGGCATTAACCTTCATTGTGCTTTAGCGAGTTGTGGTCCATCTTAATGAGTCACACAGAAAGCGAGCAAATGGTTTAAGAGAAGTCAAGGAACAAAGGGCACCAAAGATGATGGAGGGATTGGAGCATCTCCCTGAGGAGGAAAGGCTGAGAGAGCTGGGGCTCTTGAGCCTGGAGAAGAGAAGGCTGAGGGGAGACCTTATTCATGCTTCCAAGGATCTAAAGGGTGGGTTGAAGGAAGATGGAGCTGGACTCTTTTCAGGGGTTCCCAGTGACAGGACGAGGGGCAACGGGCACAAGCTGGAAGATGGGAAGTTCCACTCCAATGCGAGGAAGACCTTCTTTGGGGTGAGGGTGGCAGAGCCCTGGCAGAGGCTGCCCAGGGAGGGTGTGGAGTCCCCTTCTCTGGAGATCTTCAAGCCCCACCTGGATGCTCCTGAGTGATGTGCTCTGGGCAACCCTGCTTTGGCAGGGGAGTTGGACTGGATGGTCTCTAGAGGTCCCTTCCAACTCCAACAATTCCATGATTTCGTGACAATTTAGTTTCTTGTTCTATCTATGTGGCAATGCCAGAAACAAGTATTCTTTTTAGGCTGAAATAGATGCTTAACTGTCATCACAAAATTATGACTGCACAGAAATGTCTGCAATCTGCAGTGCTAGCAATTACCAATTAGCTACTATTTATTCTGGGGCGGTACACAGGGTGTTAGACACTGCCCAGTAAAAACAAGGCAGGCACAATCCCTGGTGTGAAAAGCTGCCAATTTAGTAAGCAATTCTCACGATGCAAATGAAGAACTGGAATCGATTAGAACCGCTCTGTGTTACGCCAGCAGCCGTCAGGCAGCGGGAAGGATACGGGTGTCACTAAAAGGTCTAAATTACGGAGTTTTCCCAAGCGCGATTCCTTTTCCTCTCCCAGTGGGATCTGAGCTGCCCTGACAAGTAAGAGCAACTTTGCAACTCATTTTTACGACGTTTATTTTCAAGGTAGAAGCTGAAGGATGCATGTGCGGGAAGGGGTGTACGAAGCGGAGGAAGGGTCTGAGGAAAAAGAAGGCAACTTCACGTTATTTTTCCTAATGCATCTATGCAGCTCCAACCTGGAGTAGGTTGAAGCAACTCCTGTGCTGAGCAGCTCACTATTTTATAATTTGAAGGAAAAAAAAAAAAAAATAATCAAAACATCCCTATCGCTTGACTATACTTTCTTACATCAACAGGGTTTTCGGAACTAGGATAGATTAGCCTATTAAAGTGCAAATTCTGCACGTTACTGTTATTACCATACACAGTATATTTCTGCATTTCAGCCATGCTATGCAATACTTCAGCAGTCTACGAAATCAGAGTAATAAACACCCAAGTTGGAAATCAAAGTATGTTAAATTTAATACAAAACCGCATCAGCACAGACACACAAGCTCTCAATATACCTGCCTGGCTCTGAGGGATTAATTCAGCGAAAACATATCCAATCTTCCCCTTCTACCTCTGCATTGCATGTGGAAAACAGCATTTTATTCGTGTATGAAATGAGTTCTCAGTAACACTCTTTTTCTTTTTTCTTCCCTTAACTTGTTTTGCGATTCCCTGGCGCTTCCCATACAGGGATCTCAAAGTACTTTAAATAACTTACAGCTATCAGAGCACATCTCAAGAAATATACTGTGTTCTTACAGTAGACAGGAGAAATTCCTGTACTCCTCTATTCTTCCGTAGAAAAAGCGCAGGCTAACGGGAGTTACGTGACTGGCAGTTCCAGTCGTACATGGAAACAGCAGCCTACAACAGCTCCTTTTTACTTTTATAGAAGAGAGGGAACCTTCCAACAGGCGGCCAGGTCAACCCATGAATAGCTGGAGTGAGGAAGCTCATGATTAAAAAGGCAACTGAAGGAACGCCACGTGCATTTGAGAATGTAATAAAACAAAGCGTGTGCGCCTCCTCCCCGGACAACAGGCAACGTATGTGGGAAACCCACGGAGCTGGCACATACTCCCATGGCATTTCTTCAAGGCAGCGCCGGCGGAGAGGGGTGGGAGGAGGCAGGATGGAGCTGAGCCTTGACCGGCGGCAGGAGAAGGAGGAGGAAGGAGAGGGACACAGGTCCCCTCAGCTCGGGACCTTACATAAGTAACTGCTTCTTGTCAAACCTCATCAGCTTCCTCCCCTCAGCTCCCACCGTCCCAGGGAACAGAAAGTAAAGCGGCACGGTTCAGCTGGAAGGTCCCTCGGGGACCAAGTCTGATTAACGATTTCAGAAAGATAATCCAACGCTGGATTAATATCCCCCCCAAGAGAGTTATTTTTGGAGTTAAACTGCGTGAGTGAACAGAAGAGTCTAAGGAGCTGTAAACATGCTCTATCAGCTCCGCTAGAAATGAAAGCAGGGCAGAGAAGCCGGGGGCTGGATGTACACTTTGTGGATATAAAAAAGGCTTTTCATGCTGCCTTTTTGCCTTTTGTTACATCTTCGGTGCTATTCAGCCCAGAACTAGGCAGGAGTCAAAGGCCCAGAAGACCCGCATCCGTAAAATCCACTGATGCTTTGCCACAAATCACAGAGCACTATGGGGTTGGGAGGGACCTCTGGAGATCATCTAGTCCAACCCCCTGCCAAAGCAGGTCCACCTAGAGCAGGTTGCACAGAAATGGGTCCAGGAGGGGTCTGAATGTCTCCAGAGGAGGAGACTCCACCACCTGAGGAGGAGACTCCACCACCTGAGGAGGAGACTCCACCACCTGAGGAGGAGACTCCACCACCTGAGTGGCAGGAACTCTACCTCACCTAAATGGAAGATAAAGCTCTACAGGAGCTGCGAGCTATAGTCTAGTAAGTGATGGAGAAGAGGGGGAGACCTCAGAGAGCAGACAACCCAAGAGGGCTGTAGTGGCCCTCTGCAGTGGCCACCAAAACTGCAGGAAGACCTGACCCTGCTCGACTGACTTGCGTGGTTCAGAGTGGGTCCATCAGCTTCCCACGGGAAGGTTTCTTTGATTGCTGAACCCACAGGATCTGATCAACAATGCATCATTAGCCCAGGAATACACCATTTAGTATTATGATAAAATGAGCTTTGGACCCTTCACACTTTGCCTCTCCAAAATACCTGGACGCCTAGTATTGGAGGAGATTTTAGGCATTTGGGTGTGAAATGTACAGAACAGGACAGTTTTTGCCCCTGGCGAAGCCGCCCAGGAAAGACGGTGAATATTCCTGTGGTTATCACCTGTCTCATTCTCACATACCCATAACCTTTCTTCACAACTTCATTCCAAGTATTTTTTACCTTTCCCACAGTTGTTGTTCGTCTCTTTAGAAAGAATTTTATGTGGTTGAGATTTCCCTATCATTGACAGGCCCACTTTCAAAAGAAGCACTCTCGAAAGCCTATTTTTCTCTCTAGTTTCGAAGGGTGCTCGAAAAGAAAAGGTGGAAGAAAACACAACAGACTGGATGTACTCAGAATACAACCAAGAAAGCTGGTTTTGCTTCTAAAGCACATATGGAAGCATACCAGAAAAATTCAGGTACTTACTTAACTTGAACTCCCCCGCTTCTTGGAAGATCACACTCCTTCTACTAAGGAGCTTCTAGTTACAGGTCTCTAATTCAGAAGAGAGAGGACTAAAACTTTGGATTTGGCTATTCAAGGTATCTGAGCCTTTGTGGCAATTTAATTAACGTTCATATACCACTCAGATAAATACGCTCCGTTTACTAAAGATGTTAATATCTGAGTTCTTCAAACCAGACATCAGGAAAGTACCAAATTCAAGTATTCATAGGACTATTCCAAGAAATAAGTTTAAAAAAACCCCAAAAAAACCCAAACCCCCCACCCCAAAACCCCTCCAAAAACCACAACAACCACCATCCCAACAAATATCCCTTCAGTCCAAGAGGTAAGGTCTATCAAGCTTTACAAAAAAAGCATGGTTTTTCAAAGGTGCTGAGTACCTGCCTAGCATGTAGAATTAAAAGACCATGGGAGATACCAAGTACAGAACAAAAATCAAACGCCTTTCTGAATAAGATATTAGAATCCACTTAGACTTCTCACAGTTTATCGGGGCTTGACACTTCATTTGGGGTTGTTTGTCATCGTTGGGCTAGACTCCAGATGTTTCTAAACTGAAGCAAGCAGCAAAAAATATCCCTTAAAATCCAATTGAATACATGTGGGGTTTTTTCCTATTTCTCAGGGTAGTCTCACATAACCTGAGAGGCAGGAGGGAAGTAATGGGAAAAAGATGAAGCCCTAATTTCAGCCAGTGGTGCTGCTGTTCTTAAAGGTTTGTAAGGACAGAATGAACGTTTTCAGCAAGAAGAAACCTGGAGGGGAGAAGAAAGGAAAAAAAACTAGTACTGTGAAATAACAAAAATAAAGCAATCCTAAATATTACAACTCAAAAGGACGGACTCAATTTTTTATTTTTGGGGGTGGGGAAGGGAGCTTTTTAATGCTCAAGTTAAACACACTCCAAAGGAGTCCAATGGGCCTGGAAACAGAGTAAATTTATTAGAGGCTGGTTGCAAACACACTGAAGAAAAACAGAGGAAGCTCACCAAGAGTTCTGCGACTCAGGAAAACAATCTTGAATAAACTACAACTAAGAGTAAAGAAATAACAAAAGGTCACAGTCCTTTTTTTTCCAGCACCAGCATGATCCGGTATTTGGGACTTACCTGCCACCTGGATAAACCAAAGGGCTAGGAAGGACATACAAAAGAGCACCTTGAGTCAAGATGATAACACTTTATTGCTTTGCTTCAGCGGAGGCCAAATCAAGGCAATGATGAGTGGCTGTATGCCAAAGGAGACAACAGAGAAAAGAAGATAAGCTCAAGGATGGGAGATACCCTGAACTTCCTTCTAGAAGCAAGACGAAGCAGCAGTACAAAAAAAAAAAAAAAAACCACAAAAGAGATTTTCTCCCTCTCTCAATGCTTATGACACATACAGAGAGGAACTAATGGTAGGGTCAGGAAGTCAGCACTCAAACGGAGGAAGAGAGGGCAAGAGAGATGCGTGAATGCTAAAGGAAACAACCAAGTGAACTGACAGTACAGGCAGGATGTTGACTGTTGAAACAACCAGAATTATTTTCTAAAGAAATCACTCCGCAAAGAAAAGTACTGTGAAAAAGAGAGAACACGTTGTTGATACCTCACAGTGAATAAGCAGATCCTGATGCTCATCAGAAGCAAAAGAAAGACCTGGATACCATTTACGAGCTTAACGAGGACACAAAAGTTTTGAAGACACCGGCTTTTTGCTTCAGGCACTGACATTGCTCTTCAAAGATGAAAAAAAAAAAAAAAAAACCAAGAGAAGGAAAAAGGAAACCCCTGTCAGTAATCTTGCAGCAGAAAGCATCTCCATCTGCAGAGCTGTTCCTACCAGCCCTGTCTCTCCTGTACCTACTGAAATCAGTGCATCAAAAAAGCTAAGAGCCAAAACACCCCACGTTTCCCTGACTTTTTAGCACTATACAGTCTCTGAATCCCTCCCTCAGGAGACTCCAAGCTTCCCTCCAGTTCACACTCTCATATTCACAAAGAACAATCTGCCCTTAATACTTGTGGACTTCCCAGGGTCTGCTCTCTGAAGGATGTTCAAGCGAAAGGAGACAGCAAATGGGAGACACAGTGAGGGCCACCCATGAAAAATAAAAAAGTATGGCACAGTTAATATTAGAGACCTTGTCTATAGTTAAAACTTGGGGAGTAACTTGAGTTATTCTGCATTAAAAAGACTGTATCTCCAAACGATATTTGGTTGTTGAGACCAATCTGGCATTTTAATGGATATTATTGGATGGGAAACAGGAATACAGAGATGCTAAGGAAGCAAAACGTGGACACTGTCACATCCCAAAAAAACATAAGCCTATCCTTAACACTGATCCTGCCCTGTTTCGCTGGGTACTGCTCAGTCTCTGTACCTGCAGGCCTGGAACCTCTGTTCTGGGGACATCTCAATCAGCCACCACCCTCCCTTTCAATGCTGACACACACCTCGGGGCCATCGTTTGTAATTCTAAATCAGGAAGAGCCTGCACACCTGAGCAATCCTTCTCAATTATCCAGGCAGGTAAACCATAAGATCGCTTTAAAGTAAAAGACAAGCAAAAAGATACTGAAGAGCCCAAGAACAAGCCAAGCTCCAGGTTCATCAAACCAGAACACATAAGTTACTTTGGTGGGATGCTAAAAACCTTTCGGAAGAAACTTGTCTACAAGTTAACAGTGGCACCAGCACTCTGCTCACCCAGCCCATTCCCAGGGCAGGTATGAAATGTGGAAAGCTCGGTAAACTGCATTAAACGTGACATTTGGTAACAGGAGATGTGGGTATTTTAACATGACACTATCCCTTGCTCTTCTCTGTATTGCAAAACCACCAGCAGCAGGTGACCCTGGGCAAGATGACTTCCAGTAGTCCCTTCCAGCCTCAACCATTCTGTGGTTCTCTGAGGACACTTATAGGATGACTCCAAGAACTCTTCAAGTCCTTGCTTGCCCAACTGTGTTCAAATATTGTGCCTTCTCTGTACTCAACCGTGCACACACAATGAGCAAGAAGAGCTACTTCTGTAGCAGGTTGCCTTCTACACCGTAACAAGATACTCTAAGCACACTAAAACCAGCCCTTGGGTACAACTTAAGAACAACAATCTCCATAATTTCTACCAGCTGGCATCCAAGAGCACTCATTCAAAATAGATTAGAATCATGAAGTCATAGAATGGTTAGAGTTGGAGGGGACCTTAAAAATCACCCAGTTCCAAC
This sequence comes from Calidris pygmaea, assembly GCA_003697955.1. Taxonomy (NCBI): domain Eukaryota; kingdom Metazoa; phylum Chordata; class Aves; order Charadriiformes; family Scolopacidae; genus Calidris; species Calidris pygmaea. The sequence goes on along the minus strand of QJSC01010739.1, from coordinate 19,424 downwards.
CCCCTGCCATGGGCAGGGACACCTCCCACCAAGACCAGGTTGCTCCAAGCCCCATCCAGCCTGGCCTTGAACCCCTCCAGAGATGATCCGCTTCTCCAAGTTCTATCTCCTAAGTAACCATAATTACAAAGGTTCTCTAAGACTCCCCAGACAGCTACAGCTAATACTGTCAAAAGCTGATGATGGCACAGCTGTGTTTCCCTGTCTCCCCGCTTTGGTCGTAGCTCCTGCTCCAGCCCCTCTGGGAATGGGCAGAGTTATGCCAAGAACGAACAAAACACTCGAACACTCGTTTTTGCCAAATTGGCTAATCCACAAACCCAGTGCTTAACCTTCCCAGAACACCCACATCCAGACAACGCCACCGGCGCTGTCTGCACAGGGAGGACTGAACCCTGGCAGCCACGTTGTTCTGCGAGACGACCGGTGGCAGTTTCCTTCTCGGGAGCCAGAACATCAATCGTCACTGATTGCTGCTGCAACTCAATCAACTTCTATCAAAACACCCATTCAAAACAAACCAGCACTTGCTGTGTGATGCGCTTCTCTATTATCCTAAAAACAAATAGAGTGCCTCTGATGTTTAATACCTTTCTTGATTCCACCCAGGAGTTATTGCCAAGTATTCTACCTGCTAAGAATTTACAAATGCCAGCAACGGAACGGGGAGAGGCTGGCAGCAACAGGCAAAAGGACACCATGCCTTTGCTTCAAAACAACGTGCGTGCCTCTAACATTATATAGCAAAAAAATGGACCCGCATAACTGTTTTATGTTAAAAATACTGTAATACATACATCATCCCGAGCCACCATCCTTATGTTCTCCGCTAAAATGAGATCTCTCTACTCCAAAAACCTCAGGCTTCTGCCATTCAAAGTCCAGTTCCACCAGCAGATCTGATGTCTTTCCGTCCCCCATGTCATCACCTGGTCTCCTGCTCCCCAGTGCCAGCACTGGCACTCACCCAGCAGGCCAGTTCAGACACACAAAAAGTCCAAGAGTTAGCCCAAAAACTAACTCCAGAAAAGAAAAGAAAAAAAAAAAAAGACGACACATTTTCAGCCAGATTAGCCCCTTTTAAGTGTTCACCACTTACTCTACTGAGCATCAGGACCACCACAAAGAACGGGCAGGGGCAAAAGGGAAAGCAGGAATAACCTTGTTCATCTTAAACCATCATAGAAATGTGCCCTGAGCCAAAAAAGAATTTATTTCACCTGTGCGAAATTCACAGCACACAGCTTAGATTCAATTCCATAGAGGAGAGGGATGTAAAAATATGCAATTACTAAGTTCATTACAGTATGTTTCATTAACTCAATGAGCTCTTTTATAATTGTAACAGACATTAGAAGATTAAAGTGTTTGGATAAAATCCAAGTACATTTTTAGTGCTCTGATGATAGCCAGAGTTTGTGTCTTCAGAAATATAAAGTATCATCCCTTCATCAGTCCCCTGTGAGAGTAACCACTGTTTATCCTTCTGGCATTCAGTGTTCCCAAATTAAATTTTCTGATTGCACTTGGGGGTGAGGGGTGGCAAATCACCCTTCAGTTTAACCGTCTGGTTCAGTCTGACAGAGTTAGAAGCGTTGCCAAATAAAGCTGTCAACTGAAGTTGACCATTCTGAACATCCTAGAGGGCTAACACCTGGCTGAAGAGCCCTTTTGAGTGAAAATGGCACCACTCAAACAAAGCACACCCCGATAACTCCACGGCACTTTTCATCTGCTTTCAGCAGCAATTTAACGCCAGTAGATGTCTAACGTTGAAGTATTAAGTCTAATTTAGCTATTAATCTCTTTAAAACAGAATGGAGGCCCTCTTTCTGCCCTTCAGTAAAGCGATTCTGCTCTGCTGTGAGGACTCAAACACAGCTTTACAGGTTTGGCAGCATGGTGACAACAGCAAACACAGCCGGCCCCACTCCCATTTCACGCTGCATTAACCCATATTCACAGGTTGGACACAGAAAGTAGAAGCATTTCCAAAAAGCCGCAGTGCACATCTCTGCTAAGAGAATACTCCGTTTTCTCCTCTCTCCCACCATCCTACAGCCCATTGATGCTTCCAGTTACTGGTTCTGCAGTCTTCACGCTGCATTCACGGAAACATAGCCCATCAGAAAGTCTTAATTTGGAATAAGGAGTACAATCAAGAAAGAGATGTCCTATTTCCAAAGCCGCCAAACAATTTGCCCTGTAACAAGTAGGTGGCCTCCAGATCTCTGAAGATCAGGACTTGAGACCCATTTCAGTTACAGTCCCCTACTCCCAACAGGGGATTCTGCTGTTCTGTCTCAGCTGGATGTGACTTCCTTCTACCCTGCTTGGAATGTTACTCCAGTATGTAGGGCTCACAAAAGCATGTTCTCCACAACATGCAGTTCCCAATTGCTTCTTCTTGACCTGGGCGTGCAAAACTTAAAAGGGCAGCGTGCTTGAGGAATGAAGGAAGAGATGTTTTTGAAGATTTCTTGAAGTTTCACAGAATCACAGAATGATACTGGGTTGGAAGGGACCTCTGGAGATCATCTAGTCCAACCCCCTGCCAAAGCAGGTCCACCCAGAGCAGGTTGCACAGGAATGTGTCCAGGTGGGCTTGGAATGTCTCCAGAGAAGGAGACTCCACCACCTCTCTGGGAAGCCTTGTCCAGGGCTCTGGCACCCTCAAAGGAAAGAAGTTCTTCCTCATATTTAGGTGGAACTTCTTATGGTCACGTTTGTGCCTGTTTCCTCTTGTCCTGTCCCTGGGCACCACTGAAAAAAGACTGGCCCCATCCTCCTGACATCCACCCTTGAAGTATTTGTAGGTGTTGATCAGATCCCCCCTCAGCCTTCTCTTCTCCAGACTAAAAAGACCCAAGTCCCTCAGCCTTTCCTCATAAGAGAGATGCTCCAGGCCCTTAATCCTCTTTGTAGCCTCTGCTGTCCCCTCTCCAGCAGTTCCCTGTCCTTCTGGAACTGGGGAGCCCAGAACTGGTCCCAGTGCTCCAGATGGGCTCCTTTTCACACCTGCCATTCTCCAAACTCTGGAGCAGATTCCTACCAGCCACAAAACCTTCACAAGCTCTCTTCTTGGGTTATTAAAGAATTAGATGGATTTCAGTCAGTTCTCTTCCCTTGCTGGTCTCACCCACTATGCCAACAACTTTGACTAGGACTGGAGGGGAGAGAGGGCATGTAGGAGGGGAAGATGGGGGTCCACTTAAGGCACTTGAAGGAATTTCTGAAGCCCCAGTGCCAATAGGTAAATATGCTACATCGGTGCCAAGGACAAAGTCTAATGCTCCCATTTAAACAAGATAGAAAAATGTATTCTTGCGTTTGCATAACAAACCTCTTGAGACACACAAAAGCCCCAGATTCTTATTTGACCTTGGTGTCACTGAGAGAATGTAATCGTTAGCAGCTAGTGCAAGATACACCAGAGAAAAATAAACTGAAAAAAAACCCACCTGCAAATAGACCTTACGCCTACCAAGCTTTATTCCCCACAGCCCTGATTAAAGAGAAGAACACCCTATCACACATAGTGATCACACTGTTTAAAGGAACAGAAAGTCCGCTTCAAAGACGAGGATATCGAACTTGGAGCCAAGAACACTTGTGTTTAATTTTCTTTTATTCCAAGGCTTTGTGTGTGGCCACGTACTTGCCCTTTGGACCTCTGTGCCTCCAACCGCCAACGATAAAACGGGGCACGGCGCTTCCTCGGAGAAGTTGAGAGGCATCAAGAGGCTACAGGGGGTCGGATCTAAAAATCAGGCTGACAGATTACCCAGAATGAGCAGCCGCCTTATTTATTCCCGTGCTGGGACAGACTACTTGCCCAGTTCTTTCGGCATTTTACCCTTCCCAGCTCTCAAGGTCCAGAAAGCAGAGACTGGCTTACCCATTTCTTGCTCCCATCTTTAGTTGGGGTACCCTGCCTGCATTAAAAGCCATAGAACTAGAAGGGCAAGATTCCTTTCCAGAGTCTGCTGGAAAAAGTCTGTGCTCTGTTTCAGAGCACGGCGCTGCAGTCATCTGTCAGACAGGGCTTCTCACAAGAAGCCCAGGTATGAACTTTGGGGTGGGACAGAAAGGGGTAAACCATTCTGTGGCTATTATTTATCAGCCAACATCTTTTAATGCTCTTACTCCACCAAAGTAAAAGTTCCATTACCCGCAAAAAATGACAAATACATTTCTAGGTGGATTACACATCTCAAAACAAATCAGCGAGGGAAACTAATTTCCCAGGCAAAATAAAAGCATCCCCATTATGTTTGTCTAAGCCAAGACTGAAAGAGCACACAGAATGTGCCGTAGGGAGCAAGCCTGAAGTCTCGTTGCCATTTTTCTTTACATATAAAGCTGCTTTTCCCTACATTAAGAGTCCCTAAGGGCCATATGAATGGCCGTGGAGCCAATCAAAATGCAAATACTCTGTAAGAGCCTGATGAGGAACCGCTGCTCATCTCTTTACCATGTTCTTCCTTCTACCCAGTCTTTCACCATTTAATACGGGTGACTTCGCAAAACACTGTGTGCTTTGGTTCTAGAGCCCTGAAAGTTTAAGCTGTTCTCAATTTAGAAACAACCTGTCATCTGGCTCCTTGGTTCAGTCATTCCTGGCAACTGCCGTATTTTCAGCATGCACGTGACAGCAAGAGAGCACTGTCCTGTGACAGTCACCTCTTGCTGGCTCCAAATAATCTCTGTAGTTTGACAACGTGAAATTCATGCATGGCTGCTGGCTACCCTCCCCTCCCACCTCTGCTTTTACTCATTTAATGGCTGAAGGGGAAGTACAGATGTTAAAAGAGACAGGCAGGGGACAGAAAACACTCGCCTCTGGCTTTGAAGGCAGATGACACGACAGGAAGATGAAAAATCCCACAGTTACAAAGGATCCCGATTTTCTCAGGGGGAGACGCTCCAAGCATCTTGGCATGGAACCATTTCATCTCGAACAGAATCAAGCTGAACCATTCCCAGTAAGCTGAGGAGCTGCCTGGTTTTAACAGTTCCTTCCTTAAATCCATCCCTATTTCTCCTAGTTCATTAACCAACCGTATTTAAGAAAAAAAAAAAAAAAACAACAAAGAGTCTTATCTTAAAAGAAAGAAGGCAGCCGGGTAGTTTTGCATGCCACCAGGCCAAGTTAACCACCGTATGAATTGCAGCTTTCTGTTAAGAAAAAGTCAACCTTGCCCGAGGTCGGCAGCTTCTTCTGGCAACTGAGAAGTGAAAAGCCTCGTTGAGCCCATGTTCCCTTTGAGCAACTACAGGTGTGACGACATGTGCAGCCCAGCTATTAGCTCATGGGTGGGAAGGGAAGGCCCCGGGTGCCTGCTGCCAGGCTGCGTCCCTCCCGATTTTCATTTTCAAGTTTGCACAACCACATTACATTTTTACAGAGCTGAAAGAAAAAAAGCTAGCAATGATACCCACGAGAGCGGCTTTCAAGATTAAATTCAGATTATTAATTCAGATTAAATCTCATCTAAAGCATGATTTGACCTGGATCTGCTTTTTGATTTTTTTAAACTTACTATATGTGCATTAAAAGTCATAGGAGGCAAAAAGTCATTTGTATTTAAGACACTGTTTTTTGCTTTTGTATGACTTTTAAGTGATGACAGCTTTAAGACCCGCTAGAGTAAGCAAGGATTAGACTTTAATGTGCTCTTCTTGCCTTTAGTTTATAAAAGTTTCACATGATGAACCCTTAGAAAGAATACCAACTGTCAGAAGTTTTACTGTGTTCTTTTTAACAAGGATGAAGTGGGGAAATGCACATTTATTTATTTTTAAACAAGACATTCATTCATAGAAGAAATCTAAGCATAATACCTTTAGTACAACTCATCTCTCTCACCCTTTGGCTTTTTTTCCCTATTTTATTTTTTTTTCCCCCCCGACATCCCTTTACACAATCCATTCTTCAAGCCTTCTTCCACTCCCTCAAAGGGATTACATCTTTCCCCAGCTGGAGGTTCTGTACCAACTGCCCCGCTTTCATCTCAGCCGAAGCGCATCCCGGCTGAGATCCAACAGCGACACTTCACCATTCCCCAATCTCCCTCTGCACTTTGGAGGCTTTTAAAGCACAGGGAAGCAAGACCTCCACTGGCAATTTGGGAATTTCACAAGCACACATTGATATTTCATTCTTCCTGTGGGGGGTTTTTTTGTTGGTGGTGTGTTGTTGCTTTTTTTAATGTCAGATTCAAACAACCTATGCTCTGAAGAAGCCAATTACTGCAGCTTTCATGAAGGTTAAAAGTTCAAAAGGAAAGCTGGTTTCTTCATTTAGCAGCTTCTTTCAACAATTCCGATAAAAAGAGGCCAAAGAGCGAGCGGATGTGCAGGTATGGCAGCGAGGGAGACGAGGGGATGGGTCTCTAAGGTTTAAACTCTCTTATTTATGACCCCCCCCACTTCCACCAGGTTCTGACCTTACCCTCTACGGGCGACGCTGTCCCAAATACTAACTACCAGGAATGAGAACAAGCTAGGAGAAACCCACATTCCCCGCTGTCTTCCTCCACACGCACAGAGCAAACAGTCCCCAAAGCGTATTTTACCCTGAATCCTTCGGGGAAACGTGTCCCAGACACAAGAGGCACAACCATGCAAATGACACCTCTTTTCTCAAGCTTGCAGCCTTGCTACGCCTTTTCTCAAAATCCCCTTCCTGCCGGCAGATATAAATCAAGCAAGCAAACTTACTCCGTGAAGCCGAAACTTCACGTCGCCCCAAAAGGCTCGCTTTTCTTTTTTTAAACCTTGACTTCGCACATGAGCAATGAGCGCCAGAAGTAACACACCGAGCATCATCTTGCACGGGGTTTTTCTAATGAAAATACCCTGTAACCACAAAAGGAAATGCTTACGGATCAGTAATGAAGGGACTGATTCATATGCCCCAGAGAACAAGTGCCGAACAATGTAGACTCAGTGAGATTTCAGCTTTATCCCTTACTAAAATAAAACCACGTGCCTGATCTTTAACCCGCTTTGATTTATTAAAGTTTCTGCTTTTCAAGATTATGAAAGTAAGTACGAACAGAGGAGCTGGAAGAAAACAATTCATCACGAAAGCCTTGCGCGCCGAACGCTGGGATGGCCATCAATCCGACTTCCTCTCTCAAAAACATGCATTGAGTTTTGAATGACTAGATGGGAATTCCAGCTTCAGCCACAAAGGCAGGCTGATGCAAACAACAAAATGCTACGTCCCGAATGTATATAACACAGCCTCTGCTGCTGTACGCAGACGTCAGTTGGTCATCTGGCAATCCACTAAAATATCAAAGGCATTTGAAAAATAGTGAAGTATCAACAAGAAAAAAGGAAGAGTCCTTTGAAAAGGTCAGAGATTTACCGGTTCCGAGTTGCGCATAAATAAATCCTGAAATCCAAGGAACGACCGGGTGCTTTATATCACCACGTCTTATGTTCCAGACACCTTCCCCACCAGAGTCTTCCACCGGAATGCAAATCTGGATTAAAGTCACAACACAGAAAAGGAGGTTTTATCCTTTCGGCTGAGTCCCATTCCAGATGTTTGTTCGACGTTACAAACCATGTCACATTTTCCATGGGGCATTCAGGAAACTCCCAGTACAAAAACAATGACCGGGATGTTGCAGGTCAGGATAGAGCTGCACACACTGAATGACAACATTTGAGGAAGAGGGGGACGGACCTTACACAGTCTTCTATTACTTGGTGTCTTCTTAGTTCCAACCCCTATACTTTACAGAGTTCATATTTGTGGGATAAGCAAAGTTCACATGCAGCCCTGGCCTTGGCAACACCCGTCCCTTGGTTTTACAAGAATTCAATGCCCCAGCCAAACGTATAGGACCCTGGCAACCATGAGACAGCTGTGACAACGTTCACCCCAGTTCATGCTGTTGCTCTTGGACATCTGTTCACCTAGCACTGGCACGTCTGTCTGCCAGTCAACCCGAACACAGGACAAGAAGCCTGTAGTTTTGGATTTTTTGGAACATTTCTGCTAATAAAACTACCACTGCTAAGAATTATCCCTGTAAATTAGATCCGATCTATTACTAGGTAACTACTGTCCTGTGCCTGGAAATACCTGGAGCGTTAATATTCCAACAGCAATAGGGTAACTCCACTTCCCATACCCACAGGGCTTCCTAAGGTGGTGCTTACCCTCCTCGCTGGTTCCTTCCTACGTAGGAAGGCACAGCTTTGGTCAGCTGGGTCAAAGCTTGTGCACCCCCCTGAAACACAGAATCACATGGGGTTGGAAGGGACCTCTGGAGATCATCTAGTCCAACCCACCCTGCCAAAGCAGGTCCACCCAGAGCAGGTCCCACAGGAACGTGTCCAGGGGGGTTTGGAAGGTCTCCAGAGAAGGGGACTCCACCACCTCCCTGGGCAGCCTCTTCCAGGGCTCTGCCACCCTCACAGGAAAGAAGTTCCCACACTCCCCACTCTTGATGGATTCCACCTAAGGACAGGTGCTGTGGGACCATGGGAGGAACCACAGCTCTCATCCTCCACCAAGCCAAGAGAGGAAGAAACCACCGAGAACCCTATTTTCTTCAAGGAAATGCTAAGATATAAAAAACCAGTAAAGATGTAAAAACTTACTTGAAGAACAGCTGAGCACTGCTCTTGCTTCGTAAAGCGGTCACCTTCGTTTTTACAAACGACAAAGCCCCGAGAAGCATTTGCCACCAGCACGGCGTTTCTAGCTTCCCTATTTCAGATCTGGTTTTATTTCATCAGACTTTCCACATGGTAATCCTAGAAGAGCAATTCTAATGCAAAACTTTCAGCATCAAATTGAGAGGGCTAATTTGTGGCCACAGCTGCGGCCTGTTATCTGTACTTCATCACTCCAATTCAGCACAAACACAAACTCCATAATTCTTCAAACCCCGGCATGACTCTACACCACAACAGCAATTAATTTGCCTCTTCCAGCCTATGCCATTAAAATAAAACTGTAACATACCACAATCTGAAAAATAAACTAATTCAGTCCCAGTCCTACCCAACCTCTTGATAATTTAAAGAGAAGCCCTGCAACTTCAGCATTTAAGAATTGGAACTTCTGATAGAAACTGTTTTTATTTATATGCCTACTTTTAAAGGTTACCAACAAATCTGAAGCAGTAAATTCACATTAGCACCTAAACAAACACCATTAGCTAAACTTTTTACAGGGACTTGAAAAAAAAATTCCTCCTACCATCAAAACAATAACAAAACTTACTGAAATGTTACAAATTTCACAGTGAACCAGAAGAAAAAAGAGAAGAAAAAAAGCCACCACACCAACTATTGCACTACAAAGAATTTAAAGATTAAATGGCAGTTTCAAAGACGTTGCACCCTAAGAAATATCACCCTATAAATCTGTGAACAGGCGTTTATTTGATAATGCCCTCATTAGGTGTGCTGGGGACATTAAAAGACTTTTCCTGCCAACACAGTAGCTGGTTTTTCATATCAAGAAAAAAGGTTTTCTTCCTCTCCTTTGCAAAGAAAAGTCAATGGCTTTTACAACTTCACCCAACAGTAAAATAACATTAATCAGATGGAATAACACTTCCTCGTTATATCATAAAAAGAAACTTCACTTCAAAGTAAAGATGATTTTAGACTTGAAATGAGCAAGTTTTTAATCAAAAAGGAAATTCACATTAAAGCCACTGTGATTTTATTTGACCTTTTATTCACTAAGCTTACTCAGCTCCATTCCCTCCTCTTGGAAGCAAGTACAGTTCCTATTAGTTCACTTATATTCCATATGGAGTATAGAACAAAACCACTTTGATATCCTCCTTAGCAATAAGACCAGCAGACCAGGCAGGAGCCTAAGAGGAACACAGCACTTCCAAAATACAACCTCATTTAATAAAGTAATTAAACATCCCATGCGTCTGTCACAGCCATAGCACTAAAGCAGCTCAGTCATTTAAGAGCGACCTCAGAATACAAACCCTGCAATAAGAAAGATATTAAATATGGCCTGCGTCCCTTCAGAACAGCCATACTGCTTTATAAAGTATTAAGACATGCCCTCCAAATTTGCTGGACCTCCCTGACTTTTCCTGAGGCTTAACCAAATAGTAACTGTAGCCATAGCAATCTTCAAAATGGTTTTTCTAAGTTTCCCTAGAGGGCCTTTTCAAATTAACTGGGCAAGAAAAAGAGTGCTATTCAGACTTCAGCATCATAGAGTTGTCCAGGTTGGAAGGGACCTTTCAGATCATCTTGTCCAACCATCAACTGAACTCTGATCAAAACCATCACTAAACCATGTCTCTAAGCACTAGGGCAACCCGGCTTTTCAATCCCTCCAGGGATGGGGCCTCAACCACTGCCCTGGGCAGCCCAGTCCAATGTGCAAGAACCCTTTCCATGGAAACATTTCTCCTAATCTCCAACCTGAACCTCCCCTGGGGCAACTTGAGGCCATTTCCTCTTGTCCCATCGCCTGGGACTTGGGAGAAGAGACCGACCCCCCCTGGCTACACCCTCCTTTCAGGGAGTTGGAGAGAGCCAGAAGGTCTCCCCTCAGCCTCCTTTTCTTCAGGCTCAACACTCCCAGCTCCCTCAGCCTCTCCTCACAAGGGGTCTTGTGCTCCAGACCCCTCACCAGCTCCATTGCCCGAAGACAAGGAAAAGACTTTGTCTTTGTCTTTCCCTTCCCCTTCTGCTCAGACAGATTTATTCTAAAGGCACCCAGTTTGGTACCCCCAGCACCTATACATAAACCAAGAACTACCTTTCTCCACTGATACTCATTCTCTTCAGTACTAAGGTGACTATTTAATTCTTCCTGCTTTAAAAAAAAAAACAACCCAAAACCATATATTGTTTCATTAATTAGTTTTACACTGCAATTTTAAAGGAACTATGGCTAAATGCACACTGCTACGCGCCACAGCAAATTCACACAGGTAACCAATTAAAATGAAATAAAGCCTAAGAGAAACAAATCATTTATCACTAGAGATTTAAAAATAATAATAATAATAATAAACCCACATACACAGAAAAAAAACCCTAAAAAATCCAACCCCCACAAACAAACCACTGCCAGCCTTCTAGAAGCAAGCCTCAGATCACGGCTGTAATGCATAACAAAAGATGAGATTCAGAGACAATAGTTTTATTGCGCATGATAAAATGTCTCCGTGTTTTATAGACCATATGTTACTTGACTCACTCCTTCCCATAGACAACAGCCTTCTTCCTGCTTCTGCTTTATCGTCACGCTCTGCGCCCTGCAGATACCAACCACCCTTTGCTGTCAGGCTGATACAGACCTACACAAGTTCAAAGCATCTCTTCTCCAACTTGAATTTACCTTTGAAGTCTCCTGCCTGTACTTCATGACAGAAAATGAGGGTTGGTGGTTTTTTTTTTTTGCAACTGAGATTGTTTACTTTCTCCAGCTACACCAATTAGACTAATGAGAGTTATTACCCCCATGAACAAACCTTTTTTTTAATGCAGTCATTTAGCATCATGAGCTCAGGCTTTTAGAATACCATCAGGAGCTGGCATTTGCAATAAAACCACAGGAGCTGGGATCACTGCTAACTTTCAGTGAACCCAAAACCCTTCATAAGGACTCTCTGGAACTTCTCAGTTCACATATTATCGACATATACGATTGGGTATGCAAATATATCTCATTACCCAAGTACAAACAAATTCTGTGACTTGTCCGTGGGCTTGTGTTCACGGCAGGGGACCAGTTGGCCCCAAAAGGGCCAATTTGCACAACATGCCAGTGCTCCCCTCCACAAAAATACCGATCCAAGACTGTTCACGATCTAAACTGATGCAAGCTGGGGAGCAGAGGTCCAGGGCACAGACTACAGATGAGGTAAAGATATCTCTTAGTTTGGTAGCCAATCTGCATTTTGATGAACCTCAAAGGACCTCATGCATCCTCAAGAGTCCTACCACATAGGAGGAAGAATATACCCACCGCCAAATATACCATATGCAACTTTGCAACATCGCAACCGACAACATGTTCCTACCCTGTAGATCCAGGTGCAGACAATCTGCATAAACTCTGCTGATAAGATCTTCACACAAAGGCCAGAATGTCACTGTCAGAGCTTAAAATAGAAAATAAAGTAAATTTCTTTACTGTGTCCAGTTCGGGTCTCCCCAGTTCAAGAAGGTCAGGGAACTGCTGGAGAGAGGACAGCAGCGGGCTACAAAGATGATGAGGGGACTGGAGCATCTCTCCTACGAGGAAAGGCTGAGGAACTTGGGTCTTTTTAGTCTGGAGAAGAGAAGACTGAGGGGGGATCTGATCAACACCTATAAATACTTCAAGGGTGGGTGTCAGGAGGATGGGGCCAGTCTTTTTTTAGGGGTGCCCAGGGACAGGACAAGAGGAAATGGGCACAAACTTGAATATAAGAAGTTCCATCTAAAGATGAGGAGGAACTTGTTTCCTGTGAGGGTGGCAGAGCCCTGGAAGAGGCTGCCCAGGGAGGTGGTGGAGTCTCCTTCTCTGGAGACATTCAAACCCCACCTGGACACGTTCCTGTGGGACCTGCTCTGGGTGGACCTGCTTTGGCAGGGTGGGTTGGACTAGATGATCTCCAGAGGTCCCTTCCAACCACGTCATTCTGTGATTCTTTGCCATTGGTTTCCATGAGGGAAGGATTTCACCACTTAACTCCTGAGCATAAGGCTAGTGCTGACAGCCCTAAGAGCAGGTTACACATCCAGCAAGGAATGCAGGAATCAAGAGAGACACAAGAGGAGACCAACTAACTCCTAAAACGTTCCAAGTCTTTATTTCTTTAAGATATCACATAGATTCTGAAGATGACTAAGAATTTTATTCATGAAAAATCAACTCCAAATAACTTAAAGAACATTCAGCGTGGGAGGTTCTTTTGCAAAAATTAAATAGCAATTGTGATGAAATAGTATCTTCTGCCGAGTTACCGGAGAATTTACATTTTGCTCATGCTCTTACCTAACTGTTTATAGCCAGGAACCATACACAAGGGAGACTAGCCAATTTGCTACCTCAAAATGCAGAGTTATTTAGAAAAAAGGGAGGGGTTGTGGGGGGAAGAACAGGAAGCAAAAGGAAGGTTGATTTTAAAAACAATCTTAGGGCAAAATTCTTATTTCCCAGCAATCCAATAGATCTAACCTCCAGTTCACATCAGCTGCAGACCTGCAGAGCCAGTTTTCGCAATATTTAAAAAAAAATGCTGGCTACGTACAGAGCACATTGGATCTACTTGTATTAAAACTCATTATCACTGACCTACCAGTACCCACAGCTGATGCCTCATGATTTAAAACTTCGTGTCTCAAAAGTGCTGCCAGAAGGTGACAAGAAAGGCCATTAGGACAAATCAGTATCTGCTATATATGCTTTTTAGAATTCTTTCCTTCTCCCTCACCTGTGCTATATTCATAAAAACATACATTTTATCAAGTAAAGCTGCAAGATCCTTCTTTTCAGGCACACCATCTAGATGTTTCATGAACATTGGCAGGTCACAACAGTTACAACTCTTCCAATACTGCCATTAGAATATGCATATTTTAAGGATCTTAGTTTCCAAAGCTCTCGGCAACTTCTAGAAAAGAAACAAAACTTAAAAGAAAACTTATTACATACACTGCATAGTTAAAATAACTGGTTTTTAAGGGGCTTAACATTCAACCTCAGCCTGAGAGAACATTTCTTATCTGTTGTCACACTGCTGTAAGGCCAAAAGGGAAAAGAAAGCACAGCTATATCCTGGTTTCTCTTTAAAAATGTATAAAATCAATTCTCCTATTTAAAAGGAGTTTTTGCTTAGCATTAAAACAATCCATTTGTTCAGCTGAGGAGATCAAATACTGTCTAACTCCATCAGTTCAGGACAATGTGCTATTATGCTTCAAAGTCACATGTAGCACATATCAAATGAAACGTCAGAGAAGCCAGGCATTTGAATGCATATTTGACATACTTTTTGCGACTCAGTATATTTCCCTTCTCAATGGGGCTGTGGGCGGAAGAGGAAAACGGTTGGTTTCTTATGGATTGGAGGGTGAAGACATCACTCTGCAATTCAAGCCGTCAGATGTTTCGGCTGCCCACTGCCAGACGCTGCCCCGTACACAGAAAATATACACACCCTTGTCTATGTTCAGAGGGAATACTCACAAATCGCCGCCCGTGTCTCCACACACCGGCGTTACACAGCCCTCACGCCACATGGCCAACACCAGGAATTTGTCATGAAGCTTTCAAGCCGTTCATTCTTACTTGCGCCTAACAATATTTACTCTTCTCAGCTACTCCCAGCCTCGAACCATGAAGAAAAAGCAGCGCCTTCTGAAAAGTCCAAACTGGGGCTGCCGCTTTGCCAAGCAACTTCTGCAAAGTTACGGGCTGGTCTGTCAAAGCAAGGTTTACTCTCGCATTTTGTCACCGCTTCTTTAAGGGATAACCATCCCCGTATTTACCACCTGTTGATTAATGCTTGTACACATCCCTCATCTAAGGGTGCAGAAGACAGTGCACATTTTCTCTTACATAAATATACAAAGCCAGGTGCAGCAGATGCAGATGTAGATGCCTGAACTCTACGATACACTAAAACCACAGCTTGTTTGTGTCTGTCATAATTTTACAGAAAAATAACTATACTCATGGGTAAAGTTCCTGTAAATCATTCATTTCCCCAACTCCACCCTCACCTTTACACTAATGAACAAGAGCCAAACTTCAGATCTCCATCTGGATGCTCATCAAATAGCACCACACAGCTGCTACTTAGCATTTCTTATATGTCCCTTAGTCCCTTCAAGGATATCTAACTTATTATGGACAATTTGCAAATGAGGGATGGGATGTAAGAACCAGAAGATGAAGTGGAGTAGCATCAGTAAGTGGAGAGACAGAGCTGGTCAACCTGAGAACGTTACCGCGCAAGAAATAACAACTCTGGATTGACACTGAACTGGCTAATCTCTACTGCTTGTTTGAACATGCCTCCAAGAAAATAATGAAAGTAAATGCAGATAAACTTTACTAAAAGCAGGTTAATAAGATTACATTAAACTTCTACAGGCGTTTGAGTGAAATTTAAACACCTTTAATTTGATTTAATGTACTTAACCCAGGAAGCAAAGAAACTAAAACCAAAGCCACTTAAATTCTGCTTAGAAGTCCTTCTACAGGAGTACTATGTAATTTAATCCACTTCCAAAGCATATCTTAATCCAGATTAATTTTTCCAAACATTCCTATGTAGACAAACCCTCCACATTTGCTAAAATGCATAGGCAGCTTTCTTAAAGAAGATAAATAGCCTTATACTTAGCATAATAGACTGAGACTGCTGATGAGATGCTGGTGACCTATAAATTCATTTTATGACGCACCAATATCCTACTTACATACCCTTAAGTAACAGAATCCAGACATCCTTGATCTCAGGTTCAATGTTTCCCATCTACTGGAAATTAAATCTTTATTTTTGAGCTTGTAGCAAAAACGAGTTTAATAGATATCTCTCTTGTTGTCCCTTAAATCCGAAAGGAAGATTTCACATACGACACCTAACCTTTTATCTACCATTGTCGAGATCAGTGGTTGCCTACAGATGTGCTGATACAGCTTGTTTCATTTCACGTCATGTAGATGTCTTAACTTCCGTCAAATAAAACGCGCCTCCTTCACAATCGGAGTTTTCCAGACTTTCTTGAGACACAAGGATGCCTTGGCAGGAGGTTTGTGAAGGCCACGAGAAGTAGGCTGGCTCTTCTGTGTAAAACTCGTTACGTGTAAAACCCTTCATCTAGATGACCCAGTTTTCTCTGTACAAGAGGCTGACACCACCTTACAACCTCGTTTGTAAGACACAGAAGGACTCTGGCTTGCGGTTCTGAATGTTTGGCAGTACGCAACCACAGCTGGAGATGCACTTCTTCCTAAACTCACCTTCCCACGACAGCCACTACCACACAGCTACACCCGAGAAACTGTTCTGTAGGTCAGGTCTTCCATGCAGCCCACGGGCTACCACCCTACCCAACCCACCCACCATCTTCCAGTGAGGTGGGCCTCAGAAGAAGCCAGCATCAGCAGCCACAGGTGAGATGAGACCTGAAACCAAGCAGAGAAGTTCTACCAGGCTTCATCACCGGTCCCCCAAATAGGGGAAGAGAAAGCCACCCTGCCCTATCCAAGGGGGAAAAAATGGGTGAGCAGCCCAAGTTGGAGGGGAAGGCAAGGAGGCTCCACTAGTAAAGTGGAAGGAACTAATACGCAGGAGGTTGGTATTTGAAATCTTTAGTCTTGCTGTGAAAAACCTACATTCCCAATACGGTCAACTAATGAAAGTAAAAGTAAAATTAAAACAAGTTGTGAAAGCTTGTGCAGAAGACTATAAACTGTGCTTTCACTAAGCTTCTCGCTTAAGTTAGTTAAATTAAGAACCCACTTTTTTTTTTTGTCATAGTTGATTCAAGGATACAGATGAAACTAGAAATGCATCTCCTCCCACTCCTATCACCAACCCCCACAGAAAAATATTTAAATAGCCAAGATTTGTAATCTAGAACAGAGAGCAATATTCTATGAAGTATCACCTAATTTAAATAAATCTCCCTCATTAATTTAAAGACATTCTAAAACACATCATCACTGCTTTGTTATTTACTTGATATTTCACACTAGATCTCCCAAACATTAGGATACATCTTTTATAGGCACAAATGTATAATCATAGATTACAGTATTCAGTCAAATAACGTATTTGAAATTGCAAATTTATTCTGAATGCCATTTAAAATATTCTGTAGCTCTGTGGTTGCTTTTTTGTTACAGCTCCATTATCTCGGTGTTCTCTACCGTTCGCAAGCCACAGAATTCCTGAATATTTTAACTGCACGCATGCAAATAATCTTTTTCCTCCTAAACTCTTATGTGGGTCATTATTACAGAATTAAGTGCCTCGCAACTCTTCATGCTTGTATTCTCACAGTGCCCTGCTCAGACAGCCATACCAGACAGCATTAGCTACCAAATCAATAAAACACTAGTAGGTAATCACATAAACCAAAACCAGAGAATATAGAAGCAAAAATCAGCCTTTGAGTGGAACCATGATATAAATTTACTCAACTTTAGGAGCAAGAAATAAAACTCGTGGTCTTCTCCCATGACATACGAGGCTGAACCTCAGTTGGTTTTGTGAGAATAAACTTTGGGTTGGAAAGGTCGCACAAAACGCGCGAGCAATTAACTCTACGTGCAGAGCATTCACCCTCTGCCTATTAAACACAACCGGGAACAAAATCTGAGGTGAAATGAGGACAAGCATATGCGACTTAACTAAATATATGCAAGGTGATAACCCATGGAAACTGATTCTTTTTTCCATCGTATGCCTGGAATAACTAATTAAACCACAGTGAAACAGAAATGAGTAACTCACACAGCTAATGGGGATATACAGATATACAGTAGATGCGACCAGGGCTGTTCACTGCACACAACACAAATTATTTGCAAATACTTCTGTCACATCAAGAGGTACAAGAACAACTTTGGGACCTGAGGAATTACAGTCCCACTGCAACAACAAACCACTCCCCACACCCTCATCCAATGTTTCGAGATTGTTGTCGTGGTTTTGACCGAATTGACCAACCAGAACGACAGATGGCCCCTCCCTCCCCCCCCTCCTAAGAAAAAGAGAGGAGAGGAAGAGGGGGATAAAAAAACTATGAGTTTAGAAAAAGACTAAACTACTTTAATGAAAATATAAATAAATAATGAAATAGGAAAAAAAAGGAAAAAAAAAGGTAAAATATAAATAAATATGTATACAGTATATACAAAACCGTATCAAGCTCCCAGGATGACGATCACGTCACCAGCCGGCGCAGGGGAAGGTCCCAGGCTGGACTCGGTGATGGACAGGAGCCAGATTCTGGATCTGGAGTCAGGAACGCTCAGATCGGGATCAAAGGCAGACGAACAGACAGGATCCTCCTTAGACGTCGGCCATTGAAGGAAGAGGGTTGACCCTTTGATCCCTCAGCTTTTATACTGAGCATGATGCGGATGGGATGGAATACCCTGTTGGTCAGTTTTGGGTCACCTGTCCTGTCCGTTCCTCCCTACAGGTGGGACCCCTCTACGTTTTTCCGCTTCCGACCCTTCAACGGGGCAAATAACAAATTTGCCTGACCTTGGTGGTTATAGCAATAAGTATAAGCAGGGGCCTCTCTGCATACCATTCCTTGGTATAATCATGTCTTATCACTGTGAGAGTGAACAGTTTCTGAACAATATGCTGTTAATTTCAGAGTTTAGTTAGTCAGAAGAGGCCTAGCTAAAAAAGTAAAATTACTGAACAGAAAATTAGTTCTGGTTTACCTCAAACCAGGACAATTGNTTGTGGGGAACCATAACAAGTTCAGATGGGATAAAATAGCCATTAGCGTAGGCATAGGTGCCTCTTCAAACCTTTGGATTGATCTTCTCTTAAAGATAATACTGTCTACCTAAGCCCCAGTCACATCGTGATTTCACCTTCAGTCTGTGAGATATGGCCATCACCTTCTGAGGCCAAACCACTAGAAGAAAACTCAGGTGTGGAGGCCAGATCAGGCCATCCCACCAACAGCCAAGACATGACTGTGATGGACCCTTGCCACACAACTTGGATGCAGTTGTAGCGTCCTAACAAGTTCAGTGTTACACAAGCTTTTCACAGAATCACAGAACTGTCCAGGTTGGAAGGGACCTTTCAGATCATCTCGTCTAACCATCAACCTCACTCTGATCAAAACCATCACTAAACCATGTCTCTAAGCACTAGGGCAACCCGGCTTTTCAATACCTCCAGGGATGGGGCCTCAACCACTGCCCTGGGCAGCCCAGTCCAATGTGCAATAACCCTTTCCATGGAAACATTTTTCCTAATCTTCAATCTGAACCTCCCCTGGTGAACCTGAGGCCATTTCCTCTTGTCCCATCGCCTGTTCCTTGGGAGAAGAGACCGACCCCCCCTGGCTACACCCTCCTTTCAGGGAGTTGGAGAGAGCCAGAAGGTCTCCCCTCAGCCTCCTTCTCTCCAGGCTCAACACCCCCAGCTCCCTCAGCCTCTCCTCACAAGACTTGTGCTCCAGACCCCTCACCAGCTCCCTTGCCCTTCTCTGGACCCGCTCCAGCCCCTCAAGGTCCTTTTTTTGTGGGAATGGACCAAAAACTGGACACAGCCCTCGAGGTGGGGCCTCCCCAGTGCCCAGTCCAGGGGGACCAGCACCTCCCAAGTCCTACTCCCCACGCTGTTCCTGACACAGGCCAGGATGCTGGTGGCCTTCTTGGCCACCTGGGCACACTGCTGGCTCATCTTCAGCCCACAGGCGACCAACAC
>QJSC01010738.1:27966-44008 GCA_003697955.1 Calidris pygmaea | reverse complement strand
GAAGGCCAGGCTGGATGGGGCCTCGAGCAGCCTGCTCTAGTGGGAGGTGTCCCTGCCCATGGCAGGGGGGGTAGATCTCGATGATCTTTGAGGTCCCTTCCAACTCTAACCATTCTATGATTCTATGATTCTATGAAAGTGCATATGGCCATGCAACAGCAGATCTTTCAGCAATGGGCTATGGTATTATCTGGAGAGTACAGCTCTTTCTATGACAAAATTGCTAAGCTGGTCATGGGGCTCCCTTATGATTTCATCACAGCTTCTTGAGACTCCTTTAAGGCATTTACCCAGTTTTTGATGAAACTCAGAGAATGACCCAGCTGTGAATTGAAATGTGCATTTGGGCAGATGGTCTTCTCAGCCATATGAAAATATAAAGCAGCTATGGGAAAATATCTGTGTGGCAAATTTTGACAATTACACAATAGCTAGAACTTACACAGGCAGGGATTGCCTCATTCAAGAAAAAGCCTTTTTTTTTTTTGTCATTACCATGATACTCCTCACACATATAAAATACTGTGTCATTTCTTTTTTTATTACCCTGTAATCTCGTACAAATATATTTTATAAGCACTTTTCCAGGGGTATCCATATATGCCTCACACATTAACCTAGCATAGTTGTAGGAACTTACATTCATATGCCCCATGTGAGAAACAGGCATCAAGTGTTCAGGTTTATAATTATAAATAATTCAAAATATCAAACTACAAAACATTATTAATTGCTGCTAAATAGTGTTCCCAGCAACAAAAACAAGAACAAAAAAAGGCAGAACATAGACAAGTTCATCTGATGTTGTACACAGCAGAAGGAAGATAATTCATCACCAAATTACTTCCAGAAAACTCTTAGGTATGTTATTTAGGATGCCTGCAGGCAAAATGTGTTCAGGACGCAGTAAAAGATATATCTATGTGCTCCAATGTTTTGTGAAATCTAGTGATTCTACCATTAAACCAGGACTGCAAGAGCCAAGTTTTCTGTCTGTATCTTGCATTTCTATCCATTGCAGCCCCTTGACCTTGAAGAAGTTGTGGCAGTCCCTCTCAGGCATGCTAACTCATTGACGGGTGAACAAATCACCCCTGAGAGCTGTGTGAGCATCTGTGTGTGTGTGTGTGTGTCTATTTGATACCATGTTGCTCATTCTTAGCTTTTCTTCACTTGAGAAGCACTGACTTTCAGTGTTCCTGTACTGGAGCATTTTTTGACATAACTACAAAAATCTCTCTGTGTGTTGTCCCTACACATCTGCCTATCAGAGAGGAATTCAAACGTACTAACTCTTTGTAGGAACAGTCTTATTGCTGCGCTGATGTGCCTGTACCTGCAATTATACCCATAATGAATCTTATACGTATCATTTCTTTGCATAGTCAAGCCCAGAATAAGTAAAGGCAGATTAGTAAGTGACAAAGAAAACATTGGCTACCACAGTCTAAGGGATTTATATACCTGAGGTAGACAAAAATGCATACTGCCCTGGGCTAATTCACCACTGCTTTGCTCCTTCACGACTCCTGCACAATTGTTTCTCTCTGTAGGATGTGCAAGGTTAGACTAGAAGTACTTCCTGCCTGCTACACGTGAAAGCCTTGATCGATCAGCCTTCCATATATAATGCAGCTTCTATTACATTGGAAGCATTAACTTCAGCTTTTAAACACTGTTATCTGTTGGAGCATCTGCTTCTACAGCCACATGTCACAGCTTACACAAATTCACAGAAAAATATCCATGCAGAACTCAAATTCATTTTGTGTAGCTATTCTATCACATCACACATAGCATTTAATCTCCAATACAGGTAGAAGTTCTATACTCTACAGGTGCAACATTAATTTTTCTATTGTGCAAAGCTTAAAAGATTGACCAGCAAATCTCCAGTGCCAGTTCTGTGCACGCTGCAGGATATTCTTCTGTGCTTCATCCCTCAGTTGCAGATTTTATGGGAAAACCTTCAGAGGCAGGTGGCAGCAGAAGGTCACTGAAGAAAAATGTCATAAAAAACCCCATCACCAAGAAAGATGTAGAGATTGCATGCATGGGGGGTTTTTTTCGTTATTTTTTGTTTGTTTGTTTGCTTGTTTGGGTTTTTTGGGTTTTTTGGATGTATGCTTATATATATTTACATTGCTTCAGGAGGAAGTTTTCATTACATATGCATCACATAAACATTTGACAGGACAAAAGCAGTGACATACATTCTTCTAGGCCCAGATTCATAAAGACAAGGGAATCAGTTTGCAGACTCAGTGAGAAAACTCACTAGCCAGGTTAGATTACAGGAAAATCAGCCACAGATTCACCTTGTAACTTTTTGCTTCTCTTACAAGAAAGTAAAGTAGGAGATGTCCTAAATGGCTTTCAGAGTTGTCATTTTAAACTCAGCAAAAGAAGATACCATTATCTTTAGCTGACACCTTGCCCATCTTTCAGCAACCTGCTTGAAGATGTCCTCCAGCTCTCTCCTAAAACAGGCATCCACTCTCCAGAAAATGGATACAGAGTGCATGCTTCCTACCCACTTGATATACAATCCTTTTTCTTTGGAACAGAATTGCAATTCCATACGAAGTGATAGCTGAGGATCTGTACACAGTTTTACAGCCAGTGGAGTTTTGGCACAGAGCACTGAGACTTCAATAAGCTAACGGTGCAATACTATGTTGTGCAAGTTTGTGACTTTACAAGACTTTTTGTTTTCAAATCCACTGGAAAAATAAAACCAGACCTTGATACCACTAAAGCAGGATGTCATCTATTTTGTTGGTTCAGAATATTTAATAAAAAAAGAGACAGGAAAAATTTTGGGTGTTGCCTAAAGGATGACTGTGCAGTTTTGAAATGGAATCTACAGGAAAATTTTGTTTTAGAAACCTCCTGACTATTGATGTACTTCAAAGGTACTGAATAAGGAAAAAAAAATCTGCTGATTTACTATTTTCCCTTCATTAACTAGTAACCAGTGTACGGTATGCAAAGTTCTTCAAATGAGAAATGTTCACTCAAAACCTGTACATGTTCTTTAATTTATCTGGTGCAATAAAGCATTAAAAAGCAAATAGTTGACTTTGCCTTACGTGTTTGTTTATAATGACATGGAAATTACAGTGAACAAGCCTCCTAAACTTTCAAGGCTTCATCTACATTTGGAAGTTATGCCAGGATGCACGTAATTACTTAATTTAGGGTTCTAAATGTGTTTTCTACCAATAAGCAAAATGCCCTAAAGATGGCATAATTATACTGAAATAGAGGGTGATGTTACCAATTATTCTGTGCACTACTAGATCTACTTCAGTACAAGTATTTCCATATTGGTAGAACAGGATCTACCTGGGAACAGAGAAAAGAGTGTTGCATTTTTCTTGTAGTTAACATCACTAGAAAGCCAGGGTACTTCACATAGCAGCTGCCTTTAGAGTGTTAGGCACATACAGAGGACAGAACAATTTATCTGTGTGTATCATTTTCTCAATAAATGTACTACTTGGAAATTAAGAATATAAATATGATCCAAAGCTGAAATATTTTAGAAAGACCCTCAACTTCGCATGGGATTTGCCTCCTTCTACAGAAAATTCTGCTTCAACCAGAGATGGATTCTAGAGATTCTCCATCCTGTATTTGTTTCATGATACATTGCATTCTTGGTGGCCAGAGACGAAATTATCTTTCCGTAATGATGCCATAAATCTAAAGCAGCTTCACTGAGCACTGTGAGGTCAATCTGATATATACAAAGTGCTCAAACAGATTTTAGGTCCCAGCACATGAATAAAAATGAGAAAAGTTTTTGAAGTTCCTACTAATAAGTGAACTTGAAGACTTGGTCCTATTATCAAAGACAATGTTTGGAAACAAATGGTTCTGAGACACTTTCATTTGGCAAGCAGAAAGGAAAGCATTACCATTTACAAAAGGCAGCTGGCAATTACCCTAGATGTAGATTTCTGCTGACTTCCTTCATGCACCAATTATGTTCTACAAATGGACAGAGACTAGCTTACAAGACATGCTCTGCATTGTCAGGGTTTCACTCCATTCCATTTGAGAGTCTTCATTCCACTGAAACACCACTCTCCTGTATGATGTTCCTATGAGCCCCTGTTTCAAAGATGTTGTATCACACTGTCCTGGGGAAAGAGGGGAAGATGTGATGTGGGACCAGGAAGGTAGGGCAGCTTCAGGATCAAATAGTGGCAAATGGGTTGAAAAGATTAAGCTAGAACCCGTAAATTCCTTACCTAAATTCTTTAAGTTCGGTTGGGTCAATTTAACCCATAATCCTAAGAAAGCTCAATGGGACTAATTTCCCAGCCTAGGATCACCTGAAGCTTCCACATTGTCAATTCCAGCAGACAACTGGCTAACTGTTATGAATGGAAATTGCAAAATAATCTTCCAGGTCAAACCACAGAAGAAGGTTTGAGCCTTTCTTGTTTCCGGAGAAATAACCTTAGTTTGGTTTACCTGGAGATCTTGCAACATGAAAACATGAGGCAACACAAAGCTACTTCTTCCGGTGCATTTCCATTCTCACCTTTACTACACAGAAGAATCTATCCTTGTGTTCAAAATACAAATTATCAAGATGGAAAGAAGTATTAAAATTTAGACTGTATCTGTTAGGTTTCCATATATGGCATGCTATTTTTTTTTGTGAGATCCTCACCTATGCCTCTTTTGTGATAGTGTCATTATTTTTGCAGAGATTTACTTGAGGAATACTGCTTCCATTTCAGAGTAGCTTTCACACTTTTCATCCATCCATATCCTATTAATATGGTAATTACATATTCTATTCTAATATCAAATATTTTTTTTTTCTTTCAAAGATACTGTAGACTTATAACCAGATCATTGAGAAGAAATGAGATTAAAAGAGAAAAGTATGTACTGTGCTTATGAGACCTCATGGAAAATAACAGTAGCTGCAACCATCCCAATCCATTATTCCTAAAAGAGGATCATCAAGTCCTTGCATAGCTGGTTAAATAAATAAATATTTTCTTTTTAGTTCTATGGGACAAAACATGTTTGTTCCAAGAAAGTAATGGGAGAGCTCCTTGAGGACTTGCACCTTTCACTATACACATATGAAACTTCATTCTCCAACAGCAAAGAATACATAACGTTAAAAATGATCCAGAGACATTAATCACAGAATTACTGTGATAAGGCAAAGGCAGGGCATTAATTCATACTGTCATCAATATTATCTTGGCATCATGAAGATCATTGGACTGAGAAAGGTGGAGGCAGCACCAAGATGGCCAATGGCTCTGCCCAATGGCACATCCCATTCTGTCCCAGGCAGAGTTTATAGAAACACCATGTGCAGTGACTATACTGCTTTTCCCAAAAACAGTCTCCTTTAAATTATATAGCCAGAAGAGGTCTGGAATTTCTCATGGGTTCACATACAAGCTTTAATTCCAAAACACTTTAATCATTTGCCTGTCTCCCAGATGGAAGAAACAGATAACATCTTCCTAGGTCTGCTTTCAGTACCTGCCTACTCCATCCTCTCTTGGGCTGAAGTATCCTCTGTTTCAGTTTGTTGACTTACAAGAACTATAGGGGATTGCGCTTCAGGAAATCTGAGATAAGGTATGTAGTATGCATTTAAAAAGGAAGACTGTAACTAGACATAATAGACAAAAATTAAAATCAAGTTAATCTGTCAATTTTAAATTGCAAAATAAACGTGCAGCATTTAAGAAGTCAGTAAAAAAGATTTGGTGTTTTTTTCAGTAAAAATATACGAGGTTTTAGGACAAAGGCTTCGGTTCCTTTAAATACATTTTTAGCAATGAAAGAAAGCTGCCAGTTTATTCACCTCCAATGCAATTAGTCATTGTTACTAAATGTACGTTTTGGAGTAGAAGCTTTTATTTACATAAGTATATGACAAATGCATATTAAATATAGATAATTAATGATATAAATACAGTCTAAAGACATACGTTTTCAAATTAAGGGATAATAAAATGTTTTTTTTTAATATGTGAGAACCTAACACAAATGATAACCCTTTTGTCTGCCACTAGGTAAAAAATTACTTATTCAAAGTTGCAGATGCAATTATTCAGCTTCTTGTAATAAACTTAACACCTTTGTGTTGTGAGTTGACTTACTTCCAATACCTTATACCAAGTACCTGACAAATTTCTGTTACGAGAAGTTGACTTCTTAATGCTGAGTAGAAAAAAGAATTGTACGACAAGTTATTATTTCTCCTTTCTTTTGAAGTTAAAAATAGGATTGTTTTGTGTGTATGTAATAGGTGGAAGGCAGTAGCAGTCACCTAGGCAGCCAAGGAAAAATCAAAACAAAGAGAGTTTGCTAGCATACCCGTTCTCCTTGTTACACAGTTTTAGGTACAGAATCACAGCTAACTAAAATCAGCAGACTGCAAGCAGTGCAGGGATACAGCACAGGATTTTAAAGCTGCACTTCAGCCAACAACGCAGTCCTGATTCTGTAAGTGCCAAAGTTTCATGCTTAATCATAAACATCATTCTGGTTTCAAATTCAACTACTAGTTATTAGGGCACAGCAAGGGTTTGTATGGCTAAGATACGACCAATTAATGGCAGACTTAAAAGTTAGACAATGCAATAAGTAAGACACAATGTTACATCCAAGTATGGATCTTGCTAGGTCAACAACTATACTAACTTGCATTTTTTACCACTCTAATATACCACAAAGCTACCTTCTATCTGAAAAGTGATGCATGATTAGTATAGCCAGACTTGGACTTCCTAAGAGATCAAAAGGTGTACCCAGGGGTATAAACCTTGATGTGCTACAGCACCCAAGCTATAATGTTTGCAAGAAGCAAACTTTTCTACCTGTCTAAATCTCAGCTCAGCAGGGTATTGTAAGACATATATTTGCAAAGGTGAAAGTACTAATAATCACAATTTACAGATTGCTTGCTGGAGTATAACGCATAGTTACTTGTGTTCATATTCAAAACCAATCAGAGATGACGTTGCTTCATCTCAGAAAGGACTAGACCAGTGTAGGTGGGCTCTCCACCACCTTACTTAACCGGATCCACCAATATCCAACACCACCTCTTCTCACACCATGGCAATAGTTTGGTACATCCAGAGCAAAGAATATTGGTATGTATTGGTTTCTCTGTTCCCAAGAAAAGGAAACCCCATCTTTCAGACAGTTTGTTAGACATTCTTACTGAAAGCACTCAATTCACTTCTGCATAGTGATGAGAGAGACTTAAAACCGCCATAAACAGGCATCACTGCAAGACTGTGCAACTGGCATCTGCAAACACAGATATGCCTTAGCCAAGCCTGGGTAAAAAAGAAACATTTAATTTTGCATATCTTTAAAATATCAACCTACCTACAAGCATACAAAATTGACTAGTGTTCCTGCAACTGTTAAAAAAGCTGCTGTCAATTTGTTACAAAACCTGAAGCCAGAAAAATATGGCTTAGTTTTGTCCATTAAGAAAATTCTTTATGTACCTACAAACGTAGAGAAGAAAAAGAAAAATATATTATTTAGCCCTGGTACAGCTCAGCCACCATTTTTTCACAAGTTTACTAGCAGATTGGGGGGCCCTGGAATCTTTTGAAAGGAATCCATCTGGATACCTACAAGATATGGCATTAAAAAAAATGGAGGATATTCGAAAATGTTGATAAATAGAAAGTGTTCAGTCTTTGTGTTACTGAGACTGCAGATATCAATACTGTTCAAAGAGTATAATGAGATCAAAAAACCAAGAGGTCACATGAAATGAGTCCAAGGACACACTGGCCAGCAAAAGAGGTAATGAAAAGCTCATTTGCAGAGGGATAATTAATGTAACAGTGTATACAATCAAAATTTCCTATTTTAATTAAAAAAGCCAGAGGATATAAAGAGTATATATACAATAGAGGAGAAAAGGGATCAGTAAAGGTAGGACATGTGGTTTCTGTCTTTTGAAGAAAGATGTTAAGCTTAACAAACCCAAGAATTTTTGATTTCAATCATAAAAAATTATTAAAGAAAATCTGCTCAGAGAATGCTGTTTATCTTCAGTTATTCTCTAAGAAAGGAGCAGACTTTTTAAAATACTCATACAATCAGTAAGATATACTTTAATGGACAACTGGACACAATTCCCAGTACCAAAAGTTGTTATCCAAGCATTTAAAATGAGACCATCTGATTTCCTCCCCTCCCCCCTCAAACCTCAACCATATCGCTGAAGCTGATTTCTGCTCCCTCTTATTAGTTTTATTTCAATTAAAAAATAGCCGACAAAACAGGTTGTATTTCACATCCTATGTAGCAGAAAAAAAATAATCAGCTAAACCCAAATTTTTTCATGTTTAAAATAGCCTTTTGGCTTGTAGGACACAGAATCAGTTTTTCCATTTACTACCTATACCATCAAAAAAAGCAGCAAAAAGTTGGGAACAGAAGAAAAGGAACCAAGGGCCATATAGAAGATGGTAGCAAGTGAAACTATCACCTTTCCGTTGCAGAGCTATACATTCAAAAGAATTGGGTGAACAATAATATTTAGAAACTTTAATACCCAATATTTTATGTAAGCCCAGGAAATGTATGTAAACTACCATCTTAACTACTTTAAAACAATGCCATAATAGAAGTCAGTTACTTTTGCCTCAACAAGGGAGCTCTAAACCCAAAGATTATATTTGAAGTGAGACTTTTCATTCTATTTTTACAGTGAGAGGCCACCATGAATAGTGTTGGAGTGAAATGAAGATGGAAGATAAAATTACTGAATGTGCTCTACTTACTGCTTTCATCAAACACATTGCAAAAACACAGCAAAAGCAAATAATCCTGTAGAGACATATGATCTCCAGATAATTTCTCATGCCCTGGGATTTATTTCTACACAAACAGTGTTTGTAGTTACCAAGTTGTGAGCAAATAAATAAGCTACATGAGCAATTTTTTGTGTGTCAATAGATGAACGTTTGTACCTCTTAGATCTGTTTTTGCTTGCAGAAATGGGTGCCACAAACACAAACCAAGCAGAGGTAGAGAACTGAGTCAGGGACCCTCATGTAAGTAGATTCTGGAAATACAAAGCACAGCTTACCAAAACAATATTCACTATTTTCTCCTGCAATGCATCCATTTACCAGAGATCAGTGTTCTATCAATTTTGGAAGCATGTATATAAAAAAAAAAGGTTTCATCTTTGCTCCTTGTGCAGCCAAAATCTTGTTGCTGTCATCTCTTCCTACTTCACCTACAATGCTGAAAGCAATCAGCCTAACACACACCTCTTCCAGGTAGGATTGCTGGGACAGTTTGGCATTTACAACTCTGCACTACCTGAAACAGCTATCACATTCTCTGAAGGAGGTCTTCCCTGTTGATGCCATGTGCCTCCTGGTGACTCATCATCCCTTTCAGCAAGACAAGAAATTAGACTTTTTTACCTGGTACTTGCTATTTCTAGTGTCAGTATTACAAAGCACAGCTTTTCTCATATTTGCCATATTGTTACAATTCTGATGATCTAGATTCTTTGCAGGAATAAGCTCACCTCAGTAAACCCATGAATTACTTTATCTACTACTAAATTTGACTTCACTTTCAGTGCCAGTATTTCCAGCAACAAATTAATTAGCTGGATCAGCTTAAACATAGCATTTGCTTCAGACAAGCACAAATCTCATCTGCTCTAATATTGTGCTTTGCTCCCATTTTGCTTCCAATTACATTTGCTATGTTGATACTACAGTGCTTCAAGCAAAACCTTGCAAAAGTGATATAGTCCTTTTTAATTTTCTTGCATCTTTTGTCAAATTGTTTTAGGCTCAACCTTTCGTTCCACACAGAAAGGGCAAAACTCTTCATCTTTCATGAGCTTTAGGCATGAAAAAGGGGTGAGCTTTAGATCTGCAAGCCTCAAAAAACCCATGAGGTACCTACTGCCAAGGCTGTTTCCTCTCCTCCAGGAAATACCAGTATGTGCAGTCAGAAAACCATCCCAAAAACATAGCCTAGGCAACACATAGTTTAGAAGGCAAGGGGATGCTGAATCTTATTTATTTGCTCTGGTATCAACTGTTTCTTCCAGTCCCAGGCTGGAAGACCAGGGATAAGCTGACCATGGCTGGCTCCTCTGTATTCTCTGCAGTTTGACTGGTGGTCAAAACAGAGATGTTATTCAGTGTTTCATAATTTGTCTGTTATTGGGCTATCATGGGGAAACAGTCTTCATAACTAAAAATTTAACCTTGAAGTCTCAAGAACTGTTGTCCTTGAATCAGCTCGACAGCAGTATTTAACAGCTTACAACTGTATCACAATGTTGGTTAACATCAAAATTTGATTTTTTTTTTTTTTTCTATATTTGCCTGAAGGTTTCAGTTGTTTGAAGCAGTCAGTACTGGAAAGGAATATGTTACTCTCTATGAAAACAAATTCATTACCTTATTCCCCTCATACAATTTTTATTCTTTATTCCAACAATGAAGAATTGAAAAGCAATTGCCTTAGACTGGAACAGTACCTTTGTTGAGACCCTAGGACACCAAGCACTGATATAGATAATCTACTGGTTTATTGCTGCTATGCATTTTCTGAATTCCTAGATCATTAGCAGTAATAGTGTCAACATATTAAGCCTATGACTGACCAAGATAATCGCAGGGAACGCTTTGCACAGGAAGCACCATTCCTCTTTCATTGCACACAAACAGCAACACCTTTCAAATAAACTAAACTCTACAAATTACAGTAATGTCAGAACAGGAAGGATCCATATTCTGTTCTAAACCTGGTTTAAGGTCCAAGAGAGCAATTCACACTATTTTATTTTATTTTTTTTTTAATTCTAATCCATTTTGCATTGAAAGGTAGCAACATCTGAAGCGGTCAAGGAAGCACAGGAGGATAAACTGCTGACATGGTCTTCAACACCATCCTGTACAAATCAGAGCACTGCAGGCAAGGAAACTGCCATTTCACTCACCTGGCTCCTGACAGTCCAGCAAGTCGAATTCATTAGCCTTATACAAGCCCACTTTACAAAATGAACTGGTTTAGGCAACTGTCAGCTCTAAGGGCACTTTCATTAAATTCATTGAATTTTCAAGGAACAGCATGCATAGGATTTAAGCTTTTTTTAGACTGCTGATGCCCTTTGAAAGACATTAGTTTCTTAAAAGTCTCCCCAATAAAAAATCTCCCACCAAATAGCCATCACCAGCAAAACCAACACAGCAGGCCAGGTATAAAGCTACTTAATTAAACAGCAGCAGTAGCAACCCCTCAAAACAGTGGTTCTTGCCACGTGACAGATGGAGCCTTTTGTAACCCTGAATCGCGGTGTGTGACTAGAGCCAAGAAACGAAGATCGGTGTCTTGCCAGAGCCTTGATAAGTCACACGTCTACAACAACAGCAGCTCCTTACGAACAGTGTTAAGGGAGATTTTTCCATTTGTCTTTTCACACACACAATAGTTGGTCACAGCAGCATCTGTGTCCCTAATGTGATTAGCTCAATGGTGTCTAAAAGTCTGTACTCCTACAGCTGTCAATTTGCAGTAAGTATTGAGCTGAAATAAAGAAATGATTAACAAAGTGAAGGTGGGTATAGACGTTTGGAAGCACAGGGGAGATGTGAAGCTACGGAAGCTGTAGGTTTTGCACGGCCAGAGTGCATCAGTTACTCACTCCGTCTGGTCTTTTCCCTGCATAGAAGCACCACATCCAGCTTTGCTGCCTACTTGCTTGTGTGCGTGGAGGATTCAACACCACAAACTGCACAAGTACCTCCCACAAAAGGCACAATCCTGTTCTTTTTAGTCAAAATAGGTTTGGTATTTTTTTGTTTGGTGGGCTTTTTTGGTGGTTTTTTGTTTGTTGTTTTTTTTTTTTTAATCTATGAGTATTTTCTCATTAATGTAAGGAATAGAAAAATTCAGTACAGCTGATGCACCAGTCTGTCTGAACACAAAACCAACACCTTGCACATCCCTTTGATAAATACTCAGTTGGCTGATTTCCAATTTACTACTTAAAGCACAGTTCTGTTCCTGTTCAAAACAAACTTTTTTTCAGGCAGGATGAAAAACAGTACAGGCCAAATATACAGGTCATTCTTCCAGACAAGAAAATATACTAAATTAAGCATAACAGTTTAATATTAGCATTTTTGGGGTTGTTTGGTTTTTCACACATCCTGAATTCAGAAAGAAGCTCAGGTCCACTGGATTAAAACATGCAGATAAACCCCACAGAATTAGATATATCTAAATTCTCATATTCTTAATTGCCTCATTAAGGAAATCTAGGCGCTAATGTGAGGGCTACTTTGTAGTTTTTTGGTGTTTTGTATGAAGACTGTGTTAGCACAATGGTGTTAGCATATGAAGATTATATGCCTGGACAGTAAATCCACATATTAATATTTTAAAATCATACAGCAGAGTTTAGTTAAAATAAGGAAACAGCATTGATATATCACTGCTTATGATCCTGTGTTCCTCTGGGTACTGTGGTGCTGGGCAAGTGTAACCAGGGTAAGTGCAATGTGACAGTGGAATTGAAGAGCATGTAAAGAAGCTAGTAAAGCTACAAGGATGCATTTCCCCACCATTATGACCCAAATTTTGCAGCCTTAAATGTCTTTTTCAAATACGTGCTGTGCCCTACATGCTTTCACAGAAAGGAAAAATAATTGATTGTAGCAAGCACTGCATGTTGAACCTGGCAACAAAATAGTTGCAGCTCCAGACAGGGACTAGATTACTCGGATTTGGGAATGTCTGTAAACCCTGAGTCCCCAGGGCCTCGTGATTGCCACCACGGGGCTCCAGGTGTTTGTAGTTCAGGACCTCCGAGCCTGTGGTGGTAATGGCACAAGCTCAGCCTCAGCACTCAAACTCTTGGATGCTATGAGATGTTGCCGAACTTTGGAGGAGGAATAAAAGCACAAGTTATCATATCTCACCTCTGAAGTGTTCAAAATCCAGTGAAACTGAACTCAGGGATAGAAACAGCATAAGACCACACTTCTCTATTCCACAGCTATTCTTCCTGCCAGCCATGGGATTTCATAGAAGTGTTCATGAAGCTGTCAAAACATATATTTCTATTAAGATTTCTTTTGCTGTTACAACAGAGTGAGCCAGGAAACAGATAGAGATATCACGACTAGTTGTGCCTGTGTTTATGCCTGTGTCAGTATATTCACCACTGGAAGGGCATCAGTCTACATAACATTACTCAATAAGAGTAAATCTTCATATTGAGAAAGTGTGAGGATTGCAAATTGAAGTACCCAAATGACAACCTTCTATTTATTCTGTAATTATACACAGTTGCATCCAGTGCCCTATTTTGATGTTGTTGTTGTTAACAATATGGCTCAATCTGCTTTTCCCTCACGAGGAAGTAGTGGGTGCTGGGCTGATAGAAACCTTGGAAATTTTATTCCAGTTTCCAAATGCAAATTGGCTAAACTGTTAAGACCTTTTTGCAGCTTGAGGAGCTGTGAAAACCTTGTGAACCTATATTCAAGCTAAGAATATTAACTTGACTTGAGAAGTTGCATATTCCTATGTCTCATGACTACCTTTTTTTTTCTGCCCTCTGCCTCTTATGCCTGTCAAGGGCATAAGAAGCAGATGTCTTTATCCATGCCTACACTGTAATGTGAGAGCCAACTGAGCCATAGAGAGTGAAATAACTAGAAGCTGGGCAAGGGGCGTCCACACTGTTTCTGTGGAGGTGTGAAGTGATGGGATTATTTCCTCCAAGCTCAGGACAGAAGGGACTGAAGAACTGAGAAGCACTCATGAAGGAAGCAGCTCCTTGGGAAGAGAGAAGCAAATGGGCTTATTGTCCTCGCAAAAATGACCTTTGTTTGGCTAAAGGATCAGCCAAGATAAAAGAAATCCAACTAACTGAAACACACACAAATGTTTTATGATTCAGTAACAGTCCACAAAGTCCAGTGCTCCTTAAGTATCTGGATCATACCTAAAAGGTCCTGAAGATGGGTGAGGAAATCAGTGAAGTCAGTCAGTGAAATCAGAAGTCTAACCTCCAGTCACCTCTTTTGCCAACCTGAAGTTAGAGGAATTTTTTTATGAAGCCATTATAAGCCCAATATGTAGCCTATTTCAACTTGCTCGTGTCCCTGAAGATCTAAATGTCCTCAAGGCTGGTGCAATAAGAAATGTGGTATTTAAACTAGTGGAGTATCTTGAAAGTTCAGTATTCACCCAGGGGGCCTAATGGAGCCAACTAGGAGATGGTAACAGACAGACATCTGCAAATAGGCTAAAATATAGCCACAGTTGACTATTATTCTCAGCCCAAGGAACATTTAGAATAAAGATATGCAATTGAGTTATCAACTGGAGAGCACCCCATAGGATTGTTACCAGACTTATTCAGAATTAAAATACTAGGCTATTTGCAAATACAGTCATGGCCTGTGCCTGACATTTAAGGGCAAAGGATAATTTGTCCAAACAGTGTGGAGAGGAAAGCTGGTAAAAAAAACCTAGTATAGTTTACTGGAGATAGAATGGTATTAACTGAATTTGGCATGGATGAGGGAATTAAATTTCTCTTCTTAAACATACAACTTGTACAACCACAAATGCAATATGCAACCCTTAAAGAAACCCTGCAGAAATTTTGGGAGACACCAGCCCCTCCTGAGAGTGCACTCCCGTGTTGTGTTCCTCTTTGCTCACAGGTTTTCCTCTAAGGAAATTCTTACCACCATTCAGCTCCTGAAATTACTGAGACCACACAGCTGCTGAGCTTTCCCTGATCTTCACACCCTTCCACTTTTTTTATTCTTTTAGATCCTTCATATTACACGTCAGCAACAGAAAGACAAAAAGGTATTTTTTGCAGTTAAAAGTGAGCAATGCCTAATGCACACGAAAGCGGGAAAGTTTAACTCTAGTCCCTAGGTTGCTGTCAAATGCATACTTTGATTAAATATAATGAATGGAAGATATACACACTCAAATGTTAATAAAATGCTGCTTCTCCCACAGTCACCATCTTCTAATAAAGGTCGTTTGATCTGCTTACAAAACAAATCATATTATTTTACACCCGTGGGTAGCATTTTAGTTGTAGGAGGCAATTTCATTCTAATTTAATGGCAGAGAGGTATGCCTAACTTAACTACCCATTATACCCACTCTGGATTCAAGAAAATTGCATATTGTGAAGGGAGGTAGACACGTCTGTGCTTGTTAAACTGTTAAAATTAATGTGTTTAAACTTTATTTAGCACAATTTTACCCATTCCCCCAGAACCCCTTAACTGATGCTAGATTTTAATGAATATTTTTAATATCTGTTGCAGAGGAAGTGGAACATGTAGTATTCCTGATCAAAAACACAAGTCCAGCCATCCCTGTGAAAGTAACTCCAGTTATCACTAAAGAATCCTACACCAACTCATAGTGTTTCTACCTTTAAATCCAGCTAGTGTGCTCCATTATTATATATAATTATCCATTCAAGCCTACACTTAATAATAAATTTCTTTCTAGCTCTATAACTAGCATTTCATTCTTAATTGCTTATTTTAAAGCAGTAGTTACAGAGATGCACTGAGATAATAGCCTGCTTATCCTAAACGCTATACATACTACAAGAGATCTCAGGAAACTAAAGAACTTGTAGACCAGATTATAGCCTACTCTCAGGAAAGAGTCAAGCACTGTGTAGAAGCTGCTATAGAAGCTATAGTGTGAAGAGATAGAGAAGAGAATGACCTTGTATTTGTGAGTACACTTTGCTGTCTATATGTTCCTATAGACAGATTTCAGATTTCAGTAATGCCAGGGACAGGTTGATTTTGTTTGAAAGAAGACTCTTTGTGCTTTTTAACAGCGAAATTTTCTCTTGTATGTTTGTAGGTCCTCTTTCAAGCCTTCTCACTGGTAAATAAATAACATCTCAACATTATTCAACAAACATCACAATGCTTTTAAATAAATGTCATTTTTAAACCTACAAAATTAACCC
>QJSC01010738.1:2017-27913 GCA_003697955.1 Calidris pygmaea | reverse complement strand
AAATTTTTTTTTTTCAATGGGGACATAGAATACTATCTTTAGGGACTTCAATAATTTGTTCTTACACTTCCAATTACTGTCTTGCCTTTTCTGGACTGAGTTTATAAAATCCTGTAAAGTTTGCAACCATTTAGCAAGAAGAAAATGATTTCTTGCCAGCTTGATCAAGTAGGACCAGAGTACTTCGTCACAACCTCCAGAGAGATCAAATGCAAAAGCCTGATGCTGCAGATCAAATAAAGGCTCTGCTTTTCATATTCTTCCCAATTTGTGAATTCTCACTGCACTTTTCACTAGACTTCAAAAATACGTAAATAAAAAGGTTTTTATTGACTTCCTAGATGTAGGCGGAGTACTGCACAGCAGATTAACCCATCCCACCACCTCCCGGCTGTGCAGACCTTTCCAGAGTGCTTTGGCCTCAAAGTCCCTCCTCGCATGCAGCTGGGAGGTCACTCATGTAAGAGGTCAGCAACAACTGCTACATGCTAACGCCACTCCTAAAATTACTTATGGAGCATCTATGGAAAGTGGCATTGGTTTCGTCCCAGCAAGTCTTCAAAGAAACTATCCAAATAGAGTCAGGGGCTCTCTCACAACAGGGAGAAGAAAAGCTTTCCGTTTTTCAGGTGGCACGCAGAGTCCATGAGAAGCAGTACCTGAACTCCTGCCTCCTTTCAAAGCACTTCATCTGGGAGGAAAGGGGGTCTCAGGAGAGCCAGGGCCATGTTCCTGCTTAGCGGAGAGTCTGTGCCACGGCCAGCTGAGGTTCTCAAACGTGCAACCCCACTGACTTTGAGGCATCTTCGTAAAAGGATGGAAAACAGCATTAGTCTCTCACTTTAAACATTATTAATTTTTCTGTGTTACACATCTTTTATGGAAACACAAGCATTTGGAACAAGATTAAGCACTGCTCGCTAATGAAAGTCCTGGGCTGATAAAAAACTCCTTCCGAAAAAAATTTAGAAACCATCAGTTCTGCAAGTTATTTTTGCTATTCAAAGCACATTTGAAATTTCCTGAGTTTTTATGTATTCAATACAGTCTAAGAATTTCTTCTCATGTTGTTTTTCTGGGAGTCCACAAAGGGCCACAATGACTGCTGTGTTAGCAAGCTGCTATTCTTTATATTTAGAAAAAAAGTGAGTAGATGAACATAGATAAGATCTTGTGTGCTGCACAGCAATTCTTCCAGCACACAGAGAGAGCAAGAAGGAACTTTTAATTTTAAATTTAAATCACATTATACAGGTGAAATAAAGTAAAAATATACCCCCTAGTTATTTTTTAAAATAAGCTTTGTATAATAATACATGCCATACTGCACAGAGCCACCAGAAAATGCCCTACTTACCATGTATAATTGAAACTACACTTACAACTGTAGTCCTCCAAAGAAATTTTCTGTTTGGCTGTCTGGCAATTCCCCTACACCACAAATGGAGATTAGAGGGAGTGCTTAAAAAGCATGTGTCCATCCTGGCTTGGAGAAAGTAATTAAATAAAAAGCACCACTGGAAGTTCTGTGCCTAATGCTGATGGTCCAAAAAGTACAGAGGGTTAAGGCTTTAATTTTGATTACTGAAAGCAAAATAATCATAAAAAGTATACTTTCCTGTTAAGTTTCTTCGTTTAAGTCACTTAATCACATAGAATCATATAGAATCCTTCTGGTCAGACTGTTTTGTGCTCATTCTCTGAGAATGACAGATATTATAGATTATTTTAAATTATCCCTACACTTTGAAATTTAGAAAAAATGCATCTCCATTGCTATTTCGCTTCCGAAACTCATTTGCCTCTGTTAAAGAAAGTCTGGATTGAGTTAAATTTATTTTCTTGCTCCTGCATGTTTCCTTTATTTGCTTTTACTTGAGAACTGCTCATATAAACCTTCTTACTGTGTGCAAGGCCAGTAATGCCTTTCTCCAGGTGTAGTACAGGCAGAAGACAATCATCCCCACAAGACAGTGCCCTGACAGCTGCACCACCGCCTGACAAAGTGCAGTGTTCTTCAGAGTGTAGCCAGATGGCAACAACTGAAATATCTATGCCCTCTAGAATCAGTTAGCGATCTAGTTATTGAAACTTTGGAAAACAAAAAAAGTTACACATGCAAACATTTTACTAATATGAGCTTTTAGTTTAGTGGTTTTAGTTTGTGCTCTTCAGAGTCCTGGAAGTTTCATAATACAGCCTTAAGGATGTCAAATGAGAGATGATATAGGAAAAGGAGTTTGCACGTGCTATGTAGCAATCCGCAAGGATGTACTTTATGAAGGTTCATACTTTCCTTTGAGAATCATCAAAGAATTGAAAACCATTGGCTAGATAAATCCACTGATTTACGTATTCCATATTACAATATATTTAGCTAGTTATATTTCTGTCACGGAGCAATCATGGAAACCCTCCAATAAATTCTGATCATTTCATATCAATCAAAAAGGATCATTGACCCTCCAAGGTCATTATTATCAGGTCATGGAGCTAACACATTGTTAAATTTTATGGTTAATCAGATCATTGCAGACCATAAATATTCATGATAAAAGTGAGATAATTTTCATGCATAGTCACAGGTACAAAGAGTCTGAATTTGTAAATTTGTATCAACATTGTTAACATCAACACTACTGGCAGCTCTTTAAAAAGTAGGTTATGACAAATTATCTTTGCAAACTTGGTCAAAACAGTTATGTAAGGTTCTTTTATTCCAACTGTTCCTGCTTTGACCATAAATTCAGTCCATGTATATGGCTATACCCCAAATACTCTAAAACGTACCTTCTACAAAACAGCAAGTTTGTTAAACTATACTATTCCCCTCACTTGAGATCTCCCAGAATTATCAAAACACTAACTTTTGCTCTCAGTCTAAAAGACTAAGTACCAGGCTATCTAGGAATTAACTTCATAGAATATTCTGTTGCAATCTCCCTTTTTGTCAGGGGAGAGCTACTGTTGTCATCTCTCTGGCCTTTGACATGGCAC
Organism: Calidris pygmaea; assembly: GCA_003697955.1. Lineage (NCBI taxonomy): Eukaryota > Metazoa > Chordata > Aves > Charadriiformes > Scolopacidae > Calidris > Calidris pygmaea. The sequence continues at coordinate 24,916 of QJSC01010738.1, read as the reverse complement.
CCCACAACATCCTTCTCTCCAAATTGAAGAGATATGGATTTGATGGGTGGACTGTTTGGTAGATGAGGAATTGGTTGGATGGTCACATCCAGAGAGTAGTGGTCAATGGCTCAATGTCCAGATGGAAATCAGTGACAAGTGCTGTCCCTCAGGGATCTGGATTGGGACCAGTACTGTTCAATATCTTCATCAACGACATAGACAGTGGGATCAAGTGCACTCTCAGCAAATTTGCAGGTGAAACCAGGGCGAGTGCTGTGGTTGACACACCTGATTAATGGAATGCCATCCAGAGGCACCTTGTCAGGCTCAAGAAGTGGGGCCATGTGAACCCCATGAAGTTCAACAAGGCCAAGTGCAGGGTCCTGCATCTGGATCAGGGGCAACCCCCAGTATCAATATTGTTTGGGGGATGAGTGTTTTGAGAGAAGCCCTTCAGAGAAAGACTTGAGGGTAACTGGTGGGTTAAAACATGGGTGTGACCCATGAATGCATGCTCATAGCCCAGAAAGCCAACCACTACCTGGGCTGTATCTAAAGCAGTGCAGCCAGTAGGTCAAGGGAGGTGAGTCTGCTCCTCTGCTCTGGTGAGACCCCACCAGCAGTACTGCATCAAGCTCGGGAGTCCTCAGCATAGGAAAGACATGAACTTCTTCAAGCGAGTCCAGAGGAGGCCACAAAGATGATCAGAGGGCTGGAGCACCTCTCCTGTGAGGACAGACTGAGAGAGTTGGAGCTGTTCAGCATGAAGAAGAGAAGACTCTGGGGAGACCTTATTCAGACCTTTCAACTCTTAAGAGAGGTATATAAGAAAGATAGGGGCAGACTTTTAGTAGGGAGTATTGCAATAGGACAAGGAGTAATGATTTTAAACTGAAAGAGGGTGGATTGAGATTGAACATAAGGAAGATATTTTTATGATGAGGGTGGTGAAACACTGGAACAGGTTGTCTAGGAGGGGTGGTAGATGCCTCTTCTATCCCTGTAAACATTCAAGGTCAGGTTGGATCGGGCTCTGAGCAACCTGATCTGGTTGAAGATATCCCTGCTTATAGCAAGGGGCGTGGGCTAGATGGTGCCTTTCAACCCAAACCATTCTTTGATTTGTGATTGTATGACAGTTCAACTTCGAGGATTAATCTGACTTGAACATCTTTGTCAAACAAGACAGTTTCAGGAGTGCAACAAAGAACTACTGGGAGACAGGAACTGGTAGTTCTCAGTCTAGATGTGGATCAAAATTGGACTAATCTAATGTAAAAGCTTCAGTATTAACTGTCATTTTTAGGCTTGCATTACATATCATACACAAGCGAGCCTCCCTTTTACAAACCGCTTGGTAATCTGCGTGAGGCAGAAAATCTTCCACCATTAACATGCAGCTACAACATATCAGTTAAAAAAAAAAATAAAATCACAGTATAAATACTATAAACCGTAAACTCTTATGAATAATTCTGAAGGTTGAAAATATATTCAGATATATATGCAAATAAGAGGAAATCACTCCCTTTTTAATAGAAGTTGTTTCCACAGATATGGATCTCCAGGCTTTAATGCTTTAATTCTACTCTTGCTATCTTACAGGCTCTAGAGCAGTGCCTGATTTAATCTGAGGAGCATACAACTCATGTTGAGGCAAGAATATACTTGATGTAGGAACACAGGAACTTTAAAGGGTAGAAATGGTAAACCATGGAGAAAAAATGTAGGAAAGACTGCAGCGCACAGTGCTTTACTTTGCATTCCAGACAGGTTCTCCCTCAAAGTTTTTAAATGTTGTGGTTGAAAAAGTACATTCTTAAAAGCTGTTCCCCATACCCAACATAGAATTTGCCCACAATGTAATTTAATCAGAGATAGGTCCAGAAACCTAACATCAAGAACCACAGCTTTTGAGCATCATACCTCTGTGCTAGTTTGGGAGGCTGTTTTACAGGGCTGCTGTCTTATGTCTATACTTAACAGGCATCATAAATAGTTGCATTACATAATCCTGCTTGCAGGTAGCTGCGGGAAGCTCACTGCTTTTCTTTTTTAGGGTAGAAAACTGTAGCAGGTCACAGAGCCCTTATCTGTCTTAGCAACATTAAACCTTAAGTTGGTAAGTTGTGCCAACCCTTTGAAACCAAGGCTAGCTGAAAATGGGGGCTCTTGCAGATTGCGCCTGTTAGATCCAAAGACCAAAGGAGGCAATGCCTTTAGACAGAGCTCTGTTTTGCCACAAAGAAGGTGCTACATCCTATTTTCTGGAACTTAGCAAGAGGCAACATTTAGGCTAAAGAGCCCTGCTTAAGCAAGACCTTGTAGCAAAGAAATCCATCTCCTTTTCAGGGCTGGGCTGTTTTCTGTGTCCGCTGGTAACTTTTTTTCAGTTGTGCTGATTCTTTCTACTCTGTGTTCATAAAACAAACCTTTAAAAAATAGTAAAGGCTAGCCAAACTTCTCTTCCAGCTATGCCTTGTGTATTTCTGGAGGATGGCGGTGAAAAGAGGGAGCTGACAGCTTCCATAACCAGAACTTATTTTCTACAACCATTGTGAGATGAGAAGTAGCTGCCACCATCTCTTACTCTACCAATCTGACAACAGTGCAAGTATCTTTTATTCCATGCCAGAAGCGACCCCTGGGAGATCAGACTGGTTATGGTGATGTTGGGGTCACCTAGTATAAGGACTAGCCTTGACCATATACAAACACATCTGAACTATGAAGTAATCCAGTAATTCAGTGGCACCATGGCATCTGATTTTATCTCTTAAAGTCCAGCCTCCACATACAATGCAGAATTTAAATTTACTGTTTTCTGATGCTTTAAAACAGGAATTTCTAACTCATCCAGCTCTTTTCAGTTGCTTGAAATACTCTACCATCTGCAACCAAAGTGTTTTGGTAGTAAGGAAGCTACACAAATAGAGCTGGAAGAAATAAACTTTATGAAAAAAATCCTGGTTTTCACTTAGCAAAGATAGAGTGAAATAAAGCACTTAGTGTTTTCATAAGGAACTACAGGCACTTGGCTTCTTAGCAAAACACAGATACAGCACCCAGAGCAACTGTGAACATTTCTTATGAATTTTAAGATATGTAATAAACTGCATGTTCATGAAGAGTTGAATATTGTGTCTACTTCAACATGGATATAAACAAAGTTATCAAGTAAGCAGCTGAAAAAGAGAAATTGGAAACCTTTAAAGAAATAAAATTCATGTTGATTGCCACGTGTTTAAGCCAACAAAGTGGAGGACAGACAATTCACTGTGTTACCTGGCAGTCCATCATCTATTAGACTAACTTGGCCCCCCATCTTATATTGCACACATAGAAAATGGCCTCTTGTCACTCCAAACTTATGTACAGAATGAAGAGTTTCCTCAGGGTCTAGCCATTAAACAATTTATCTGAAAACAAATATGCTCAGCATTTCTTTCAAGTGTCACATACGTAACTGCTATAAAAGCATCCTACTAAGAGGAGTGAGTTGTCCACCACATCCGACTGCCATTCTCTCTTCAAAGGGATAGTAACAGAGTAAAGAAAACACACACATAAGAAACCTTTCAACCTGTCAGAACAACAGAGACTGAGCCATTTCGCCTACTGTTGTTATTGATTCAAATTTGAGATGAGTAAAGACACCCACAGCGGAAAATACTAGCATTTAAAAACCAAAATAAGTAATTCTTTACCTGTAAATAAAATTCATTCCATTTGAGAGCTCTCTTGCCTACTGGTTCTACAAAACTCAGAAAGAAAGGTTCTTTTAACAGCTTCCTTTGAACCCAGGTCTTTCAACAGCCTGCACAATGTTTTATAACACAGGTGGAATCCAAAAACCAGCAAGTTCCTACACCTTTTCCTAATAAAATACCTTTTCTCCCTTCTCCATCTCCCCTCACCCCAACCCTGAAGAAGCAAGACACATGCCACTGCTTTCCCCTACAGTAAGTCATCTGCTGCAACCCTCTGTAAGCTGATTTTCCCCTTATAGACCATGCACCAACACCTCCCTTAAAAGTTTAATGGAGGTATGGGAGACTGACAAGATCAAGGAGAGCATTAGTTGTGCGGAGAAGATCTGGAGGCATGCCACAAGGGCTACAGAAGGGAATTTTGGAACACATGCTCAGGGCAGTTTTCTGTGGCAAAACCTCCTTTGGGGGTTCATTCCCTATACAAAGAGAACTGCCATGCAGTGTGTTGAAAGCTAGATTAGCATTAGTAAGATAAGTAGGGTAAAATGAATTTAAATAATTAAATGAAATTATTGAAAGAGGCTTTTTAGTTGCTTGTGGAAGAAGAATTAACTTAAGATATTTAAATTACAATTCTGTAATTGACACATGCGTATTTTTTAAAAAGGGTACAATCATCTTTATGTCAGATAGGCAGACTTGTGCCAAAAAATAAGAATAGCTTACAATTGGCACTTTCTCCACAATATTTTAATAGCAAGATTAGATATCCATGTGAAATTATCTGCAGTTTTCAGCAAGACAAAAGCGACTGCCACACAATTATCCCTCTTATCACAAAATTTCTTGGACTTCCTTCCATGGGACGTGGCATAGGGCAGCACAGTCACCTTTCTGACTGTCAAGTTTCCTTTCCTGTGTCGGAGTTAGCAGTACTGTGCACCACAGACCCTTTCTAAGCACTGAACAGATGAGATGCTCCACACACTAGGCTCCCAGATAACGGAGTCACTGCAGATGTGCTGCCTTAAAGCACAATACACATGGAAAACTGATGCTTGTAGGCAATATCAATTTTATCACAACCATGCACAGACAGTATGCATGCAGTGCCATACAAGTGTATGACTTAAAAAGGCACAGGAGGGTTAAGGGAGAGACTGCTGGGAGCAGATTACAAGGGTGGTTTCCTTGTCCAAATGTAGTCCCTGTTACAAAGTATGGGAAAGCAAAGGACACAGTGGTCTGCAAAAGCCTTTCAAGCAGCACCACTGCTCTGATTTTTCCAGCTACAAACTGTCTGCTGTGGAAGCTACTACAAATCTAGAAGTGATAGCTTGTGGCATCAGAAACTGCAATGACATAATATCCATGGCTGCGGATATACGGTGGCAATGAAGTGCTCAGCTTATGTGGGCAGATGAAAATCAGCCTTGGATGGTTACAAATCTCCCTGACTTTGAGGGCAAGGTAAAAAAAGAGACAATTTCACTGGTACTTCATGGAAGCATAGCAACCATACATGTTAGAAAGCACTTCTGGAAATCACCCAGTTCACCATCCTGCTCAAACCAGGTTCACCTGTATGAAGTTCCTCAGGAACTTGTCCAGTTGAGGTTAGAATATCTTCAAATAGAGACATCCCAGAAAAATTTCACACATTGCCTCACTGTAAGCCCATCAGTATCACTCAACCTTCCACCTGCTTTCATACTCACTTATCTCACCAATTTGGTGAGAAGAAAACTATGGAAGGTTGTGACAAGGGCCTTGCTAAAGTCGAAGTATACAACACCCACTGCTTCCACAGAGATGGTCACCTCATCACAGGAGAAGCTGGGTACACAGACTGCACAGGACTTGCTGTTGGCAAAACTGTGCTGGCAGTTCCCAGACACTTTCTCCTCCTTCTGGAGATTTCCAGGAGTATTAGCTCCACGGCCTTACCAGGGCCATGGAGGAGCCGACCAGCCTGTCATTACCTGGGATCCACTACTCAAACTTCTTGAAGAAGGGTGGAACATTTGCCTTCTTCCCCTTCATCAGGAACCTCCCCAGGTGCTGTGACCTTTCAGAGATGGTACAGAGCTGTCTCCAGTGACATGAGTCAGGTGCAACAGCATCCCTGGGTGAATCCAAGGTGCTGCAGACTTGTCTGTGTCCCAGTGGGTGAAATGCTCCCAAACTCTTTCCCCCTTTTCTGTGGGTAGAATAATTTCCCCAGATTAAGAGAGTCAGGGACTCAAGAACAGGCCTTATCAGTGGAAACAAACAAAAACAACAACAAAAAAAACCCAGTTGAGAACCTCCACCTTTTCACTTCAACATGAGGTCTCCTGCCACCATTCAGCAGAAGGGCTACGTTTTCCTTAGCCTTTTCTTTTACTGTTGATGTACAACAAGAAAGCTCTGTGCCCTTCATTGCCTCATCAGATCCAGCTGCAGCTGAATGTTGGGTGTCCTCACACTCAGGCAGTGGGTACCCTCCTGGTGGCTCTTGTTGCCAGCTTGTCTTTTGTTTCCTTTATGCATTTGCGTCTCCTCTCCCAGTTTTGTAGTCCCCAGGACACCTGTGTTCTGCCCACGAAGCCCTCACTTGCCTCAGGTTATGGGAAACCTCCCCTAGTTTGAAGGTCTCTTTACAAAATTAGCAAGCCTCCTTTCAAGAAGGGTCCTGCCCCATATTGTCAGCTACATTCCATCTCTGTCAAGCAGTTTTCATCCCATGAGGAGGGTCCACAAGAAACTGCGTTTGTGTTCATTCATATGGTCACGTAAGACCTTATTTTAATGGCCACAAGAACATTAAGGTCAAGGGATCGGATTTCTATTTCAAACTGATGTGCAGACATCTGGATTCTTAAAATCCTCCCATCAGGCTTACCACTCGGATAGGAAGAAATTCCAGTTCCATCCAAGCTGAAAATTAAGAGTGCAAAATATAGAAAGTTATAAATATATAGTACATATGAACACATACAACCACTCAACTTGCATGTCATCTTCCTGATTGACTGTAGACTGACTGAAACAGCAATTAATTCTAGCAACAGAAGTATAAACCGTGCAAGTTGATTCAACACATCTCTACAACCTAGGAAAATTGTGTAATCATATAAGATGCTACTGTGCTAAATGCGCTATATGTGTAAACATATATGGAGCTATATATACTAAAAGGCAGATATAAGGGGATTCTGTTGTAGACTTCAAGTTTGAGAGTGGTCTGCCATTGCTGCTTCTTGCATACTACCCTGTAGTAATTCACAAAGATGCTTACAGTCCATCTAAACACAACTTCCAGAATATTTTATGAAGTCCTTGCAACGACAGCAATTTTCAGACACTGGTAATACTCTTGAAGTCTCCTGTTCCGTTCTTGCGGTAGAAGTAGTAGTATTTCACAATCAGGATGCAATAGGAAGCACTTTTTGTCTCTGCTCCACAAACAGAAATTTTTTAAATCCTTCTACTTTACAGATGCTTTTTGATTACAGATGACGAGATGCAATGATCCAAACATTACTTCTGTTTTTCAAATCGCTGCCAGTCAGCTTTGATTATTTGCAGCTTTACAACAGAACCCCACTTCCTCTTCCATACCCTGCTTGTGGTGGGGTGACCCTGAATGGATGCCAGGTGCCCACCAAAGCCTCTCCTATCACTCCCCTCCTCAGCTGGGCAAGGGAGAGAAAATATAACAAAGGGCTTATGGGTTGAGATAAGAACAAGGAGATCACTCAGCAATTACTACCATCACGGGTAAAACAGACTTGACTTGGGGAAAATTAGTTTAATTTATTACCAATCAAATCTAAGTAGAATAATCAAGAAATAAAACCAAACCTTAAAACATCTCCCCCCCACCCCTCTCTTCTTCCCAAGCTCAACTTCATTCCCGATTTTCTCCACCTCCTCCCGCTGTGTGGTGCAGTGGGGAATAGGCGTTGTGGTCAGTTCATCCCATGGTCTCTGTTACTCCTTCCTCCTCAGGGGCAGGACTCTTCACACTCTTCCCCTGCTCCAGCATGGGGTTCCTCTCACAGAAGACAATCCTTCACAAACTTCTTCAACATGAGTCCTTCCCATGGGCTGCAGTTCTTCATGAACTGCTCCAGTGTGGGCCCCTTCTGTGGGGTGCAGTCCTTCAGGAACAGACTGCTCCACTTTGGGTCCCCCGTGGGATCACAAGTCCTGCCAGCAAACCTGCTCCAGTGTGGGCTCCTGTCTCCATGGGTCTGCAGATCCTGCCAGGAGCTTGCTCCAGCACAGGCTCTCCATGGGGTCACAGCTTCCTTTGGGCACAACTACCTGCTCTGGTATGGTGTCCTCCACGGGCTGTAGGGGAAGAGCCTGCCTCACCATGGTCTTCACCACAGGCTGCAGGGGGATCTCTGCTCTGGCACCTGCAACACCTCCTCCCCCTCCTTCTTTGCTGACCTGGGCATCTGCAGAGTTGTTTCACTCGCATATTGTCAATCCTCCTTTCTGGCTGCTGTTGCACAGCAGTTTTTTCCCCTTAACTATGTTATCCCAGAGGTGCTACCACTGTCACTGATAGGCTTGGCCTTGGGCAGTAGGGTCCATCTTGGAGCCAGCTGGCATTGGCACCATCAGACATGGGGGAAGTTCTAGCAGCTTCTCACAGAAGCCACCCCTGTAGACCCCCTACTACCAAAACCTTGCCACACAAACCCAATATACTTCTGTACCAATATAAGTTGGAAATAGATTATTTAAATATCTCACACAATGCAAAATTCCATCCCATATTTTGGAATAAAAACCTGTGGGAGCTTCAAGTCCATCTGGAGATAGAACAGAAATGGAGCTTTAAAGATTTCTTACATCTAATCCTACTCCATTGTAAAGAAAAGAATTACTCGCTGATCTGTATTTCTGGTATGGCCTCTTCATCAATCTATGAATGCAGATATAAAGCTGTCCATCATCTGTTCAGAAATGTTCTACAGCAGTTTCTTTTTTTATAAAAAAAATTAAAATAATCAAAGCCGCAGCTGAGGCTTGGTAAGCATTTAAGGAAAGATGTTGCAGCAAAAGAACAAACATGACCACTTCCCTGGAGATTAAAAGCAAAAATACCATGCACTTCTAATTTACCAGTTTGCCTTACATATTTGCAGGGAACATTTACTGATTAAATTATGTAAGGATCAACAGCTTTACACCAACAAGGCAATTGAAACGTCACTGTGAAGAAATTTTCATCTGCAAAATTCTCCCAATTTACATTCTTACAGTGAAGAAATAATAAATTGGTCTGTAAGCAGGGCAATGGAGTAGACTGAAATGTTTTTAAATGGCTACTTTTAGCACAATTTGTCTTCTTGGAGGGTTCTCAGCCATTCCAATGGCTAAAGCTCTAGAAGAAGATGATTTTCAGATGGTTTGTGTCCCTGCATGACCTTGAACAACTGTTTTCACCTCATCTATGCCTCAGTTTCCCACCACACAGAGAAGACAGAATGAGCAAGAATTTACATGAGTTGAGCTGAGACACTGAAAGGGAATTATTCCTTGAACACAAGTGACAGCAGTCATATATTCTGGTCTATGCCTTTTCTTAGTGTAGTCCCTGACACCTTTAACGTTTAACAAAATAAATGGCCTACTTGGCTGATTTTGTCGATAAAATAAGGCACCTGGCAAACACTGTCAGGCAAAGACATTTCATATTTGCATCCTAAGCCTGTTCCAGCAGTAATGCTGATTTCCTCCTCAGAACCCACCAAGCTTAAAGTCAGATCTGGGTAATGAAGAGAGTATAGGAGTTAGTTCCTTCTTACACTTCCCATACCACCTCCTGCTGGTGATTTACTGTGAATTAACAACTGCATATGCTATCTTTGCTGGAACACCTTCTCCAGCCACCCCAATATGTACTATATTGTCTATCTGTTCTTAAAGAGAGGCTTTCAGTCAATGCAAAATAAGCACTCACATGACTAATTTCAGCATATGCAACTGACTGCTGTATCCTGCTTTAAAACAGTGACTTGAGCTAGTAAATTAGAAAGTTAGATGCTTGCCCTCTTGGGCCTCAAAGATTACTCAGCTTGCACCAATAGTGTTAGGGGGGAAAAATAAAAATAAAATCAGCAAGAGTTGATCACACAGGTTGTTTTGACTTTGTACTTAGGCAGAACTGATACTTTTAAATCCTAAATACCATTGACAGTCCCAACACTGCTCAAACTTTGTTTTTGATGGACATCACATGTATATAATTTCAGTGAATTTTAATATAAATATTAGTTTCAAGAGCTTAAATTCTATAAATAACTTAGCTTATCTTTAATTACTTTCTACTAACAAATGAAAACACAAAAAGTTTCTAACAATATAGCTTGCATATATATTCCTTAAGGAAACTTTCGATTTGCCTCCATACAGTTAGTCCCCATTGACAACAGGGAAAAAAACCAAACACAAAAACTATGATGATCTCATTGTTTCATTTTCTGCAAAGGTCACATTGCTTGCAACACAGGAGCACACATGTAAACAAATCAGTAGGTTCCCATTCAGATAAAAATAAAAAATATTTCTGTAGTCCTGTGCCCTAAATTCTGTTTTAATGTAAGCTGATCAGAAATCATTTCACAAAGTCTTGAAAAGGAGCTGACACCATCTCCCATTCTCTTCTCTTTCCAATCTAAACATAAACAGAATTTATCTTTGTGTCATACATGCTCATCACCACACACAGGACATTAGCCTCCCCTGGAATTCATACTTGAGAGTCCTCAGAAATGCAAGAGTTCAGAGACATCAGTAAATTACATCTCAAACCGTACAGAGACCAACACAGGATGTAGGAAAACAAAAGGGCTCAATTTTCTTGACTATGTTGCAAACTATTTATAAAATTTTGGAAGGCTTGTTTCACTAGTGTGTGAAATAAGCTGCAGTAATGGTTTAATTCAGAAAAGTCAGCAACAGTTCATGATCAAAAGCACTTCTCTTTTTCTCCCCCACGAGAATATTTTGGTGACTGGAATAAATGCCGAGAACCTGTGAGTGAAGCCCCTGTGCTGTGGGCAGCTCTTCATGGATGGAACTGCTCCCCACAAGGCCCTCATGGGTCCTACCACACCCATCCTAGACCCTCAAAACACGTCTTAAGATGCTGATTATGGAGTGCCATGAAAATTTAGCTTTTCTAGGTGACAGCTGATAAAAAGTCTGTGCCATTTACACTGACATGTTTTCTTGGTTCCTGAACAGCCTGTCCAGGGAAGGAGTGGAAATCAGGCAACACCACCATTTCTGGAGCAGAGCAATTCCCACCAATTCCCACCCTAATGTTACAAGTTACATTTGCACAGGACAACCAGACAAACAGCAGACTGGTGTTTGAGAACCACAGATCGTAAGTAGGGTTTTAAGCCTCTAAATGGGTCACAGACTGTGTCTCTGGGGTTCCAGCACCTAAAGTAGAAAGTACAATACCTAAAAAAGTCAGATTCAGAGTTTGGGTTGGTTTGTTGTGGGATTTTTTTTCATCGTTATCTTTTTAAGTCACTATTTTTCAAGATATTCCTACATTAAAATGGGCTTTCCACAGAGAAAGACAGTAGGAGTATGAGCTTGGCTAAGACATTCATTTATACATTTTCTTCCCTCTGTCACTAGCTCTTTGTAGGTGAACCTTTAACAAATGCTAGCAAGGTTTCTTGTTTTCACTGTATAAGGGAAAGCAAAGCCCCTGGCAACAGAATTGCAATCGCTTCGTAAACATTGTGGTAAGAAAACTGGAGTATAGCCCATATCTCATGACTTTCTAAAAACCTTGCATCTGGAGGGCACTGATCTTGAAGAAGTAGTTCACTTACATAGATTCACGTATTTCCTACATAAAAGCATTAATATATATTCCATTTCAGGCCACTTACTGTCTGAAATAAACCAAAGCTTCAAAAAAAAGTAGTATGTACTGCAGTATGATATTCACCAAAATGTCTTTTTTCTCTATGCCGCAAGTGCAATGACTGATTTGCTTCTATGCAAGTGTTATATTTTTAGCTGAATTATTTTAAAGGAATCTAAATTGCTCTTTTACAGAAAGATTTTTTTTTTTTTATTTTAAGACAAAAGCAGCAGATTTGCTGTTTTCCTAAAATTGCTTCTTGAACCAAAACCAAGCTTCTCCTTCTGCATCATACTAAGTATATCTTCTTTAAGTGATGCAATAAAGCAACATTTCGTGTTTGAAAACATATTTAAATAAAGCTTAGTTTTTGGAAGTTGGCCTAGACACTCTAATGTGCCCAGACAACCATGGAAAATGCAGGAAGTGCTCAAATGATGACTGTTTTCTGACTAAACATATGTAAACCAGAGGATGAACAATATTACAGTGTTCTGATTTACAAAAAGATGGCTAAGGTTTCTCAAACTAGCCAGGGTATGAAATACTGAGGGTAAGCAATTTGTACCACTTCACTGAGTAATTTTTCCCTGAAAACTGGCTTTGCTTAAAGACTGTTATCTGGGGAAGTCCTGCTTGATCCCTTGTACTCATTGGTAAGATTAAACAATTAACAGAAAAGTCAAATCTGAAGTTTTCTGTACTACACATTGAAAGCCATCATGACCTGATTTTGGACAGTTGGATTCCCTTGATAAATTGACTGACAGGCTCTTTTATTAGCACAATGGCAGGCATAGCATAACACTTGTTAAAGTCAAGCCTTATGTCTTCAGAAATACCAACACTGGCTATACCTAATATTGCTAATAAATTTATTATCCAGAGAAGCAGTGGCTTTTTTGGTCCTTCTTTTTTTGATCCCAGACACCAATACATGTTAGGGATGGATCTTCTGGGAAGCACTACTGAGGAGAAGGATCTGGGAGTCCTGGTAGATAGCACACTTTCCATGCGCCAACAATGTGCCCTTGTCACCAAGAGGGCCAATGGAATCCTGGGCTGCATAGGGAAGAGTGGGGCCAGTAGGTCGAGGGAGGTCATTCTCCCCCTCTGCTCTGCACTGGTGAGGCTACAACTGGAATTCTGGGCTCCCCAGTTCAAGAGGGACAGGAAACTACTGGAGAGAGTCCAGCATAGGGCAACGAAGATGACTAAGGGATTGGAGCATCTCCCTTACAAGGAAAGGCTCAAAGAGCTGGGACTCTTTAGCCTGGACAAGAGAAGACTGAGGGGAGACCTTGTTTATAAGTATCTAAAGGGTGAGTTGAAGGATGTTGGAGCCAGACTCTTTTCAGTGGTTTCCAGCGATAGGACAAGGGGCAACGGGCTCAAGCTGGAACATAGGAAACTCCATTCAAATATGAGAAAAAACTTCTTTACGGTGAGGGTGACGGAGCCCCGGAAGAGGCTGCCCAGGGAGGTCGTGGAGTCCCCTTCTCTGGAGATCTCCAAGACCGCCTGGATGCAAATGTGTTCTAGGCAACCCTGCTTTAGCAGGGGAGTTGGACCGGATGATCTCTAGAGGTCCCTTCCAACTCTGACAATTCCGTGATTATTCCAAGTATCTTCACTGAGATTATCCATAGAGTTTCAATAGATTCAAATGACTCCTTACCCACCATATATACACAAAGCCCCCAGATTATTCCTATAGGAAGTAATAAAAAATTTGGGGAATCTACAACAGGATACATAAGTACATACATAGGTACATGTATGTACACTTCAGCCTTATTTCTATATAGCAAACCCTCTTATTCATGAATTTATGGACTTGAATTTAAGGGAGTATTTCAGACACGATTTATTGGTCTCATTTACATATGTTTATGAGAGTAAGTATTGCTTCTCCCACCTCTCGACCCTCAGCCAAACATACACATTAACTAATTATGTGAGAACTAGATGCCCTGGATTTAAGTATCTTCTTGGATAACAGCACGTAAAAGGAAACATTGGCATTTCAGACAGCAGAAGAAAGCTGAATTGGTAGATGCTCTTGCATTACAGTGGTCAGATATGATCCCACAGCAATCAAATTTTTCATCATTTACAAAATTCATACATTTACATAAAGTTTTGCACAGTAAATTATTCAGTTGTCCATAAATAAAACCTTTCGTGTTATGGATTTAAAGATGTATTCAATACAATTACAAAAATTGTCTTCAAATGATCATGCAAAGGCAAACTTCCACAGGATGCACGATCAGCACAGAAATGTTGAAGAAAAAGGGTCAGGATTGAGTTTATTGCCCTTTAGAATAGCGTGTGCCTCTGATCCGAGGAATGCCAGAGGTGCTCTGAATTTCCAGATACCAGTTGGTTACTTGGGTTTTATACCACAAGCTAAGCTGTAAAAAATATTTCGGTTGGGATGATTTCTGCAACAGCATGTGTGTGATATTGGCTGTATTAAGGAATAAGGTTTTTTCCCCACTCCAGGAGCGAGTCAATGAATAATTTATGTACTTTGCACAGCTGGACAAGCATGTGAAAACCAGCACTTTGTACAGTTTATGCACATGCCAATCGGCACACAGGCTGCTAGGGAGACAAGTAGCTACAGCTTCTGGGATACTTGTTAAACAAAGAACAACACTTTACCAGATTACCTCCTTCCATCACGATTTCTTCTACTGTACAGTACCAGCTGGAAAAATCTTAACAATCCACACCAGAGTAACTTTGAATTATGCAAAAGATCAGAGATTCCTTTTAAGAAACAACACAGGAACCTCATGCCTCAAACTGAGCCTGAGATGAAACAGATCTGCTCTGCTCCAGCTCACAGCCCAGCCAGGGACATCCAGATACCATAGGGGAGCTGCCTCCACCCCCAGGTCAGTCACTTGTGTGGCAACTGCAAAAAACAGGGGAACTGCCCCAATTTGAGTCCAGCTGGCAAGCCAGAGACAATGTTCATACAGGTAAGGATGTTTCTGAAGTAATTTAAGTGCAGAAGCACCCAGGTTGTTAGGCACTCTGATAACGGCTATCGCTAAAGAGTGCCAGCAGCCAGAATATCCCTCTCTGCATCTGCTCTGCTGTAGCAGAATACGGCAAACTGGGGCCACAGATCTGTCCCTCGCTTCAGCCACAGCTCGTTTTCCTTGTCTAAGCTGTTACTGTCTTTATGTGAGCGAAATTGACAGCTACGGTGATGAATAATGACAATGCCGTTAGTAGGCTCCTGCTTAAATCTCTCCATTAGGCAAACGCAGAGGCTATGATGTCAGTTTAACAAAAGCTGACTGATGTATTAATGAGAGAGACTCATTAGCAAAATTAGATCTGCTGTTCAGCAAGGGCTGATGGTATCACCCTATTTGCGTTAGAAGCCCCGCACGTTGGGCCCGGGATTTCTGGCAGAAGACTGAGGAGGATAAACGCCAACCCTTCCCACCCTAACACAGCAGCTCTGATTTAAAAGCGCTGCAGCAAGTGAAACAGCTCAGCATTTGGCTGACAATTAGCAAATACTTTCTGCTGGTGGTGGGCCCCCTGCAACACATATGTTTAAGAAGGAAGCTTTAAGCATGGATGCTAGACTCCCTGCCTGAGCGCCAGCGCTACATCTGTTAACAGCGCATTTGGCTACTGTCCCCTTGTCACCTCCCTGAAACACCAACAAAGAAAACACGGATGCTTTGGGCAAGCGAAGTAGAGGTGCAAATTGCAGTCGCACCTCCCTGTCTCATTGCAGCATCACTTCTTGTCTTCAGAAGCAACACAGGCTGGCTTGCCTGCTCGTGGCAAGTAGCCACAGTTCACACTTGCAACAGGGATCAGTCACAACACGTTACCCTGAAGTCTCGCGGTACATGGTAAGAGACAAGCTTTTGTGTGGGAGGAGAAAAAGAGGGGCCTCAACTTTGTTATGGATCTGTGTTTGGTGCTATTCTTCTGCAAAGGTCCCCTCCCTTGCCCCTGCCATGAGCAACCGTGGCCTGTGTGCAGGCAGGGAGAGGAAAGGGCACTGCTACAGGTGGTGGTCAAGTGTCTCTGACAGCTTACGGGAGGTTTTGCTGGGGCCCAAGGAGAGAAGCTACTGTTTACAGAAAGGGGTAAATGCAGTTTCCGATAAATTAAACCTCCTGAGGGNAGAACCACAGGAAAAAGAGCACTTGGACATAAGAGGTCAAGTCAAGTTGACTTTGAAGCGCTCGCTAAAGGGTTCACAAAACACCCACAATCTCCCTTCCCTACTTTTCCCCCATCCCCTGAGGTCCCTGCAATGACAATTTTGGATAGCACAAGACACATTTTTACAAACCAGAAAAGTTAATGATGCAGCACTACATAGATGTAAGGAATCCTGGAGGCCTGAACACTTAACTTTGATTATATTGCAGTTATAAAAGCTTAAAAATGTACAATTGATGTGGGCAGGTCACATTTGAATTCAGTTTTTTAATGACCATATTTACCCCAGTGTTAAAGAAAATATTTAGCTTTAAAGAGGACAACACCCTACTACTGATTCTATTTAATTTACATCTAGATTATAATGATTGCTTAGTAATACAAAATCTTCAATCATGCTTTATTGGGTAGATTTTCAAACATACCACGTACAATCCCTATCCTGACAGGATTTACATTTTTCATTCATTTCTCAAACAGAGAGAAAAATATTTCATAGCCACTAACTGTCTCTGTTCTAGAACTAATACAGAATACATGAAACCAGATTAGCACTCGTGCTGCATGAATACAGCTTGGAAAAATATCAGATGTATGGAACTTCAATTAAGCACACAGTACTGGTGGACATAAAATTACTTTGGCCTCAAAAGAAAAATTTGAGATAAATTAAACTCCCTTTTTTCATTTTCCATAAAATTAGTGATGTCTGCTAATATTTTTTCATTAGAAGATTTAACATTAAAAATAAAAATCAGAAGCACTGAAGAGTTGCATTTAAGAAGAGGAAGCGCAGAACGGAGAGATGTGAAATAAGAAATTAACCCCCATTATTCATGAGCAAAATAGGGGAATGGGAATCCAGAGATAGTTCCTGGAAAACCCTAGTGCTATATGAGATACACACCTTTAAGTGGTAATTCACTTGCCAGCAGCAAAGAGTACTACTGAAACAAATTTTTAGCTTGGACCAGGGTCTTGTCCAAAGTATGCTCATTGAACAAAAAGACTGAGGGTTTTTTGGGGCTTTGGTTCCCAAAAGCAGATTTTTCTACAGTCTTAAACAACTCAGGTGCTAACTTGGTAGTTACTGGTGAATGTGGCCATGTAGGAGATTTCCTGAACAACTAACTGTACGTGAAATGGGAAGGAGAAGCCCTACTCAGCAGGAGAGGACTTTTTGGCATTTATTCTCCTGTGCTCATTATTTCCTACAGGCGCCCTGGTTAAGTGATCGGGAATGCAAACCCCTGTGATCAGAAGAGAAAGGCAAGCTCTAGAACCACAGCTCCTTTCAGGGTTACTGGTCATCGGTTTGTCTGATCAGTATGTATCTTAAAAGAAAAGGTCATAGCAGCCAAAATTAAAATGCAATACATTTTGAAGTAATTAGCTGCAGTACTTCTTTCTTGTGTATTGTGAAATGCTTGTACAGACCTTAAACAAGTCACATTGCCTTCCTCATCTTGATGAGAAAAAGTTTCCTTCCAAAAACTGGAACCTGTATAAAATGCTCTATTTTGCAGCACAATAAAGTTTACTTTGTATTTTACAGAATAACACAATACACTCATATATGGTTATACCACTTTCAAGGATAATCCATGCTTTCATTTGCACTGTACTCTCTACAGATATTTTTGTTACCTACAACAAGTAGAAATGTATAAACAATTATAGACTGAGTGTGCAGATAGTTTCTGCTCTTTATGCATCATCTTCCAAATGTTTCTTTAATGAAGACAAACCACTTCTTGCTGAGATTGCAGACCTTTTTAAAGTATACATTAATATTTCCAGAGCTTATTAAAACTACACCTTCTAAATTTTTAAACATTTAGCCATTACAACTGTCACAATTTCAAGGCAGAAAGGAGAGATGAATTACAACATGTTACTGTGCATGCAATGATTGAGCATAGCCATGGTTTTGTAACCAACAGACTTAAAATGCCAGAAAAATATCACCCACTAGCTTTCCAGTTCTATATAAATTACTACGTATTTTAATCCAGGACATCAGAAGTTAACTGTTTTGTGAACTCCTCTGAACTTTCTCCTCAGTATTCCTCAAACACCAAAAAGCCAATATTTTCTCCAAGATCATTCCACATACATTGTCTTTCCCTCTGAATTTGTTTTTAGTACTATAACAACAGAAATGCAAATAAGAGCTTTTCTGGGAAAACTCATCTCACAAAATTTCAAATATTATGCTTTAAGAAATTTCATACTGACATGATTTAACACATTGTCTCAATCAAGAGCAATAAGTATTGTAGAATTTTAAGTTCTTTGACCAGACATCAGGACAGGAAAGCTACTGTAACTGCCCTATTTAAAATAACAAATGAAACCAGCCATGTTTCACTCAAATGATTAAATTTTGCTGGTTTGCTAGTGAGTTAAAGAGGTTCCTTTTCCAGACAGGGGAAAGAATGAAAGGTGCAACACCACCAGTTCTTTTCAAATACTTGAAGAGCATGAAGATTTACCCACTTTTTGAAAGGAGCTCGCAATTACATTAAATCTGAATAGCTGAAGACGTTATTACGGATTCACACGCTACAATTTTTGCTCAAAGACAACTCAATACGAAGCAAACTACAGAGCGTGAAGGCAGAACTTGCGTGTTGCTTGTGTCACTAACCTGTAAGGGAAACTCTAGTTTTCTACACGGTATGTTGTTGCAGTTGAGTGCTGCAAAGCACAGGGTCACGGACAGTAAGTTACCTGTTTCTTGAATCAGATGTATGCACACTGATAATAGAGGTCAGGGGACTAAAACCAAACTATGGCTTTCTATTAGCTCTGTTTTCCCACCCTTCAGGAAGGAAAAAAAAGTACCAACTGATGCTCATGTTTGTCTCATTCCAGATGAGAAATACCTACATCTATCACTGCAGAAAATAGTTTTATATACAAATGTCATTCTATAGACACAAGAGTAAAAGGACACACTGCCATACAACCATTCACCTGGCCTAGTGGGCATTTAGGTTTTTCTCTATCAAAACCCCACATTGTCCAGATGTGCAGAGAATAAAACCTAGGAAATCCACACAGGTCAATCTGTAATTTTTTTTTTTTCTCTTTACATATACCAAATTGGATTACACGGTAAGACCCCAGCTGCTCAACTGAACATTAAAAGCATAAGTTTATCTCATTTCTTTTAGTGGACCACCAATTGCCAAAAGCACTCCCTGATGTAAACTACTCCAGAGACTCACTGGTTTCCAAACAGAACCTAAGCACGCACAAAGCCTTGATGATCTCCGCTGGAGCTCAGAGTATCTAACAGCTGCAAGTGACTGCTCTAGCTAATTACTCCCAGCAACAAAAAGAATAAACAATCACTACAGGAAGAAGGCTCTCTGCCAGTGAAATATTAATGCATTTTTAGGCAGCTGCTGTTTGCCATGAATCTTGGTTCAAGTTTTCTCGAAGGTAAAACTTCTCTAAGTTGCAAAAAAGGTAGCATGATCTAGAAAAGGTTTCGGGAAGTCTTCTGCACTTATTCAATCAAACTTCATTATAGAAAATAGCTTTATGTTCTTCCTGTTTCACAGAGTATTGCTTATCTAAGACTGTAGAACACCACCTGTTCACAGAAATATTTTACAGCATACCCTAAACACGGTTAAACTTTGCATTCTCTTGTTTCCTACAGAAGTCTATACATAACTATAACTTCTTCAGAATTGCTCTTCACTGAGTCTGTGAGCACATTTTCCACGACATCATGGTGTGCCTCACAGCAGATGAATGCAGCTGCTTTAGTGATTCTTCATCACAGATTTGCTCTCTAGCAGTCACTGATAAGGCATTTCAAAACAAAGGCATCTAGCACCACGCGAACTGGTACAGCAATCCAAAGGCACTAGCAAAGATGCTCCCTGCAGTTTTAGCAGCATAAGCTAAAGAATAGCACACAATTATGCACAAAATCATACATTATTGTATGCCTCCCTCTAAGTGAATACAGGGATGTAGCCCAGCAGGGAAGAAAATATGACATTACTGTAGCCAGGCCCTTGTTCATAGAATGGACAAAGTATCTAAACCAAGGTTAAGGCAGTAGTAGATTTTTCATGCCAATTCAATGCATCAGTTCTGACGTTAAAAACTTTTTAAGTAGGGACTATTCCCACCAATGGAAGCAAATTCTTCAAATGCATTTTCCTCTTGACCAACATTTACGGTAATACTGCTTGAGTTCAAATTGAATCAAATACTCTTCACTTAAGAACTGTTTCAAAGCAGCAGCACTTATAGTTGAATCAATGATAAAATGCAATGGGCCTAGCCACAGTCATGGTATGGCAAGGCTTCTAAAAATCACGGTTGCAGTAAGATTTGAGCAGGCAGTGTGCAGTTGCAGCCCAGAAGGCCAATCACATCCTGGGCTGCATCAAAAGATGCATTGCTAGCAGGTCCAGAGAGGTGATTCTGCCACTTTACTCTGCTCTGGTGAGACCTCACCTGGAGTCTTGTGTGCAGGTCTGGAGCCCTCAGTATAGGAAAGACATGGACCTGATGGTGCTGGTCCAGAGGAGGGCCAGAAGAATCACCAGGGGGTTGGAGCACCTCTGCTACGAGGACAGGCTGAGGGAGCTGGGGTTGTTCAGCCCGGAGAAAAGGAGGCTCCGGGGAGACCTAATAGCAGCCTTCCAGTATACCTGAGGGGGGGCTACAGGAAGGCTGGGGAGAGCCTGTTTACAAAGGCCTGCAGTGACAGGACGAGGGGCAATGGCTTTAAGCTGGAGGGGAGCAGATTTAGATTGGAGATTAGGAGAAAGGTCTTTATTGTGAGGGTGGTGGAGCGCTGGAGCAGGTTGCCCAGGGAGGTGGTTGAGGCCCCATCCCTGGAGATATTCAAGGTGAGGCTCGACGAGGCCCTAGGCAACCTGGTCTAGTTGGGGGTGTCCCTGCTGACTGTGGGGGGGTCGGACTAGATGACCTTTGGAGGTCCCTTCCAGCCTGAACAATTCTACGATTCTATGATTCTAAGATTGACTCCAGTGATTAACAGACAGGAAGGTCGGGAGAAATCAGGTCTTCTGCTGGAAAGGAGTAATTACAAGGCTTAAAATTTCAGCAGTTCATTCCTGTTCTGCACATATGGAAGGGCCTTACGACCCTCCAGACAAAAAGATAAAAAAAAACAGGCAGGAAGAATCTACTCGCACACGCACAGAGCTTTTGTTTGTGTTTGTGACTATGTCCATAGGATGCCACTGGGGTCAGTGCGGTGAACTATCATGACTGATCAGTGTTACACTTTGAAGCCTGGAGGTCTTCCTGGTCTTGATCAGGAAAAGGAGACAGATGGCTTTCTGAGAGCAACATTTTCAAAAAAACCCTGGAAAATCCATTTCAAGTATGATTTCCACTAATGAGTAGGCCTCTAGTTGCTTTTACCAATCTGCCTCTCTTTCATGCAATAGGTCCATTTTCCAGTGAATCTTGGAAATAACAATCTGTTTGGAATAACATATACCTGGATAAAGATTTCATTTTCCTGAACTCTTTGTTTCTTTTCTTCTCCCTCCTGTTGGTTTTACACAGAATATTTGCTGCAGTGTTCCCAAGACTACAGAATTTAGCATCAAACTCAACTGATTGTCTCAGCTGATTACCCAGCTCATCATATAACATCTCTTGCTATGCACAAAACTACTGTTTTGACAGCACAGAACTGGAAGGCTCATTTTGCCTTTGATCCTGCAATTCCAACAAAACTGCGTATAGATTCACCTGCCAGTGGTACAGCGGAAATCAGTGTGAAGTCTCCTCTCCACAGTGACAATGTGCAATAAAGAAATCATTAGCAGTGGAATTTACATAATACAGCTCAGAGTAAATGGTGGTTTGGTTTTGCACAGTTTATTTTCCTGCAGTAGATAGGGTCAAAATATTTTTTCCCTTGACTATGCTGGGGAAAAGGGAATCCTCTTACCTCTACCAAACAGAACAATTGATAACCATTCTTACTGAAAGACAATGAATTATTAGTATTTCCAAATATCTAATACTAAACAAATGCAGCTCCACTTCACCCACGGTCTTGGGGAAAGAGAAAGCTTTTTCACAATGACCTTCAAAAACTAGCTTAACATGAAGCACTTCTGTATATACATTTTTTTTTAATGAAATTTCTTGATTTCACAATGGGCTCTATGCTTCATTAAACTCTTAGAAAACTCTTGAGCAGCAACAGAACAAACCACCACACAGGCTAGTAGTGTCATTAATCAGAGATTTGACCTTAACCTTTCAGATAAAATTTCTACTATCTTCACTGAAACACAGTAAGTGGCCTATTCTCAGGAAAAATAATCAGGTAGCAGCTTCCAAAAATTTCAGTATATTTACTAATTCAATTTGAAATGTAGAGAGGAGTATGAATACCTACAGAAAAAAAGGTTAATAAGATCACAGTGAAAGATGACCATTATTAGAATTATTTCTGTTCTACAAGAAATAAAGGAAGTCTACCTCAGTGACATTTTTCTCTTTTTAACTCATCATTATCACATTATTTTCTACTTTTCACAGTGAATTTCTGAAATTTCCTAGGAAAAAGGCTTCAAAAAAAAAAGAAAAAGAGAGAGAGACTACACCAGTAAGTTGTATTAATGTTTATCATCTATTTCATAGAATAGAATCATAGAATCATTGAGGTTGGAAGAGACCCTTGGGATCATCGAGTCCAACCATCTACCCTACTCTACAAAGTCCTCCCCTACACCATATCCCTCAGTACCACATCTAAACGTCCCTTAAACACATCCAGGGACGGTGACTCAACCACCTCCCAGGGCAGCCTATTCCAATGCCCGACCACTCCTTCAGTGAAAAATTCCTTCCTAATGTTCAATCTAAACCTACCCTGTTGGAGTTTGAAACCGTTCCCTCTCGTTCTATCGTTAATTACCTGTGAGAAGAGACCAGCCCCAACCTCTCTACAGTGTCCTTTCAAGTAGTTGTAGAGAGTGATGAGGTCTCCCCTCAGCCTCCTCTTCCTCATACTAAACAGTCCCAGCTCCTTCAGCCGCTCTTCATATGATTTGTCTTCCAGGCCCTTCACTAGTTTCGTTG
>QJSC01010737.1:0-52111 GCA_003697955.1 Calidris pygmaea | reverse complement strand
GAAGTGCTTTGGGCCACCAAAATATTGACCTTTTTTCCACCTGGCAGGCACTTAAAAAATGTTGCTGTAACTTTTACTGGGCCAGTAATTAATCGTTGGTGGGATTATTGCTAATGTCAGATTAATGTAAATAGAATTTATCTCCCCACAAGGTTCTAATATTCAATTTAAGGAGTTACAAGTTCCCCCGGGCCCTTCCCTGGTGTTGCAGGAGGGTCCCCTCCGCGGTGTAAAATAGGAGAAAAAAGGGAATATTTGAAATACCCTCCCCGTTGAACTGGAGGAAAAGGGGGCCGGTGACTGGAAATAAACGCCACAGAGCCGGGAGAAAACACGCTTTTTAAAAAACAACTCCTTTAAAATGGCAAAACACGACTTTCCTGCTTATTTTTTCCCCCTCCGACTACGTTAAGCGCTGGGAGCCGAATAACTGTCGTTGCTGCCGCTTATCTGATGATCCCGCGCTGACGACTGCCTATTAATTACCGTGGGGTGGTAATTAGCTCAAATCCCGGGTCTGTTTTAAGAGGAAAAAAGGGAAAGATTGTGCTTTGTTGGGGGACGGGGAGGGATGGGTCCCACCCCCCAACAGACCATCCCTCCAGACGTTTAAATAAACTTCATAACTTCTTAAATTACTAAATAAACTTAATAACTTCTTCTGAAGTTATTTTCCATCTTTTGAAGCTCGGGTGAAGGGGGGGTGACATCAAATTGACGTCACCCAACGCCCCCCTCTCCTGCCTTGCTGCCCTTTTTCTCCGTATTTTGGAACGATTTCTCCCCCAAAGTCAACTTTTTATCGGTTGGGAATTATCTCCCGGCGAAGGGCGTCTGGACCCGGTTCAGGAATGTCAACCATTTATTTGCAGGAAGATAATTTACCGTAACACACACACGCACACGCACCCCTGAGCGCTCCCTCCAGAAGGAAGAAAAACGGGGTGAAACCTGTGGGATTTGAGGCGCCATTAAAATGCTTAATTTGAAAGTTCCCTGGATTTTGGGCTGAGAAAAGGCATATTCCAGCCCCGTTATTTCCCTCTTTGGGGAATAAATTGCGTAAAATAATATTTCCTCCTCGTTAAAGTGACGTTGAGAGTGTGTGTCCCCCCCCAAATCCCCCTCTCCTTGGGGAGGGGGTTCCCCAAAGCCCAAATCCCCCCCAAAAAGCGACAGAAAAGGGACATATTATGTGCGGGGAGGGGTAAAACCGAGCAATGACGGTGTTAGGAGGGGTTTGTGTCACCTCCTGGCTTGTCACATGCCATCTGTCATCAATTCTGGGGTGAATTGTCTTGACTTTGGCCAAAACAGCAAGCAGAGGGAGAAATCTGTCCCCAGCAGTGCCGGAGAGAGGGTTTAATCCCGCTTTAAATCTGTATTTTTAAGCTTTTTTTACTATGAAAAGGAGGAAAACGAAGTCTCTCTGAGCTTCCGAGGGACTTGGGTGGGTTTTTTTGGGGGTGGAATTGAATAATAAGTATTTTAAAGCTCTCCAATATCTAAATCCCCAAGTTTTTTGGAGAAAAATTGGCGGCATTACTTGGGGGAGGGTGTGGGTTTTTTGGGGTGAGGATTAACGGGATTCAAAGAGCGGCTCCGTGGAAGGGAAACCCCCCGGCGGAACCAGGGATTCCCTGCTCCGGGCTAAATCCTGCTTATTTCAGAACAAAGTATCCAAAATAACTCTTTTTAGTCGACGTTAAGGAAACTGGATTCTCACCCAGCCACGAAGGAGTCGTCGTTTTGCCTTAAATTCCTCCGGAACCAACCTACGGATAATTCCCAGCGATGGAAAAAAAGGTTGGAATTCTGCTGTTCACCCCCCAAATTAATTTCTTCCGGATGGAATCAGCGATATAAAAGCTTTTATCGCCGTCGGATCTGGATGCCAAGGCTCCTGTCGAGCCACCTGGGATGTTTTGGGAGTCGATCTATAATAAAAAAAAACCCTGATTTTTAGTTTTGAGGAAGATTCTCCAACCTCTTATTAAATGGCTCCGAAGGGCTTCGATGTTCGTTAAATCCCGGTTTGCAGAGATCACCCAAAGGTCATTTTGGGGTCGAAAGTTCTGTTTCAGGACGGGGGGGGTTGTTTTCTGCTGCCATTTCTGCGGGAGCTTTGGGGGTTTTTGAGGAAAAATGGCGGAAACCCAGCGTTTTTCCATCTCCACTTCCATGATGGAAAGGATTAAGAGTGATTTTTGATTCGCTTGTGTCTTAATTCGTGTCTTCTGCCTTTACGACGGACGGCGAAAGCTCCCTCGGGACGAGAAGTTTTCCGTATGGATCAAGGGAAAGGTGTCGGGATGCGGAAAGGACCCAAAATACCTCGAATTGAGCCTGAAATTCCCAGTTGGGAACTGGGGAGAAGGATCCAAATCCCTGGAGACCCCAAAACTCTTCCTTTTTGGGTGCGTTTCATCCCTCTTTCTTCATATTTTGGAGGTTCTGTGGGAACTTTACGCTGCGCGCTGACTTCATCTGGAATTCACTGTTAAATTAAAATCCAAAATATTAACTTTGGACAAAATCAGGAGTTTTTATCCCAAATTATCAAGACTGGAGTATTTGTGAAGTTCCGGCATGTGTTTGAGGAGCAAAAGGTGCCTCTTATTTTTCATTAATCCTTATTTAAATCTATTTTAAGGTGAGGAAACACCTTCATTTCCTTTGTGGAATTTTTTGGGGAGGAATCTTGTCCCTTTGTTACCGGCTCGTGTCGCCGCTCGTTAAGCACGAGCGGGAGGAGAGTTCTTAATTATATCTAATTTTTTTATAAAGGCTGGGGAAACCCCAAGGAGGCGGGAAACAGCCCAAATCCAGAGGAACATAAACCAGCTTTAAAAGAAATAAATATATATTATTATAATATATATATTATTATAAATATATATATTATTAGAAAATAAATATTATATATATATAAAAAAACTCAACCCAGGAACTGTTGGGTAGAGACTTGGCCAAACATCCCAAAAACCAGAAAAACTCCATTAAAACGATGGCCCGGAAATGGGAAATCTGAAATGGCTTGGAAATTTCAGGGGTTTAACACCGATTTGTTGCTTTCTGAAGACAAATAATCTTAATTTAAGAAAAGGAAGAAGCCAAGAAGGGGTTTTTATGGCCTCCGTTACACAGGGCTCGGCCCAAACGCTGAGTTTTGGTGAATTAAGTTGTTATAACGAATTTCAGGCCTAATTAGTTTTTTTTGAGCTTCTTGTGCAGCTTCTTGTGAAAATATCCAACCTGCAAGATAAAAAAAACGCTAGTTTTAAGATAAAATACCCCAAAATCTGGCGTTTGGTGGGATGCAAAGGGGTGTTGGAAGCGGCGAGTGAAATAAGGATTCCCTGGGATGGGTCGTTGCTTCTTATTTTGCTTTTTTCTGTAATATTTTAACTCATTATTGAGGTGTGGTGCGAGATCCTGGCGGGTTCCGCGTCATAAATCAGCTAAAAAACTGACATTTCAGCAAATTAGTGAATTCTTGGGTGATTTTTTTCCACCCGGATCTGGGGGCAGCTGGTGCGGAGCGAGTCTCGGGGTTATCAAAAATAGATATAAATCCGGCAAAATTAATGATTAACGAAGAATAATTGACATATAGTGAGTTTTAGTAAGAATAAACTGTTGTGACCTCACTCTGCGCCTTCGGGGGGAGGGTTATTGAGCCAAATCCCATTCTCCCCACTTGAAATTTGATTTATTTGACTTTTAAAGCCTAAAGTTGCGCTTGAGTCGGGCGGGTCCTCGTTAGCACCAATGGATAATTAATTTTAACGGCTTGGGGGGGGGGGGGAGGAGGCAGAGGGGCACTACCAAAGCACTTTGTATTGGATTTGAATGGGGGCTGAATGAAATTAAATGAAAAATCGGGAGATTTATAGGTTGGGGTTTTTGCCTTGCGCGCTTAAAAGCTGAATAATTTTAAACGAAGATGAGCGTAATTAAGCAATTATACGTTTAAATGAACCTGGGTGCTTCAGCAATTAAATAAATAGTCCTTTTCCAGGAGCGTGGCAGCTTCAATTAATTCTTGTCTGCCAGCGTTTTGGCGTTAATAACCCAAAAGGAAAGGGAAAAACAAGCTGGAAATTCAAATTATGTCCCAGCCACGAATTAAAATAAGGTTTAAAACTTGAAATTTGAGCTTTTTTGAGGGGAATTTTTTGATCCCGGAGGTTGGTGGCGCGCTTGGAGCCGTCCCCCAATTATCAGATGATTTAAAGAAATAATCTTGGATATAATAAATTTATAACATAGATTTATTATACATATTATATTATGTATAAATATAATAGAGTTACAGGAAAGGAATTGCCGTAAATGGACTATTTAATGAGCTTTAATCTCACGGAGTGTCCAAATATTTGCAATTTGCTGCTTTTCTTCCCCCTTTTATTCAAGATGTAAAATTTAATAGTTTAATTAATACTTAATTAACAAGAGAGGAGAAGGACGCCGCGATTTCTAGGGAAAACTGGAATATTTAAGGTGGTTTTCCAGCTTATTTTCTCCAATGTGAGAGGATAGATCCGACGTTTGGGTCAGGAAAGTGCAGTTTAATTAATTAATTCTTTAGTAAAATACTTATTTCTAGAGATGCCCCCCGAGATCCAGAGCTCCCCAGGGAAGGACTTTGAGTTTTGGGGTGAGTTTTGGGTTAAAAAGAAGCAGAAACGGCCCAGAACAAGCGTCGGGTTTGATCCTTTTCCATTCATCTTCAGCATCACGTGGGGAATTCTATTTTGATTTTTTTTCTCCTGCACTGGGGGGGGGGGGTGTGTTTTGGGGTTGGGAGAGGATGAAAATCGCCTCCTTTTTTTCATCTTTTCACCTTGTTTTGGGTTTATTCTGTTAGTTTTTGGATAAAAGGAGGTGCAGAAGCACAGGGAAACCCGTCTGTGCGTGGGAAGAATCTCGATTTCTGGGAAAGATCCTGGGTTGGACCATCCTTGATGGTTCCCTGTCAACTTTGGGGCTTTTCTCCTTCCTCTTCCTCGCCTCCACCCGCCCCCAAAGCTCTTTCTGTTCCTGGGGGGGCTCCCTCGGGCTGGAAAAATAAGCTTTAGGAGCCCAGAAATGGCTCAAAATAAGCGTTTATTCGGAATTTAATTCTTTTTCTGTAATTTCTGTTGATGTATGGTCTTATTCCTGTAGCCCAGGGGGAGGATTCCATGGCCCTGGGTGGGGGCTGGAATCCAGTGGCCCAGGGAGGGGTTTTCGTGGCCTGGAGGGGTCTGGGATCCAGTGGCCCCGGGAGGGGATCCTGTGGTCCCAGGAGGGGGCTGGGATCCAGTGGCCCAGGGAGGGGATCCTGTGGCCCAGGGAGGGGGTCTTGTGGCCCTGGGTGGGGACTGGGATCCTGTAGCCCAAGGAGGGGATTCTTTGGCCCCAGTTGGGGGCTGGGATCTTATGGCCCAGGGAGGGCGTCTTGTGTTGTGGCCCAGAGGGGGCTGGCATCCTGTGGCCCAGGGAGGGAATCCTGTGGCCCAGGAAGAGGTTCTTATGGCCCAGAGGGGGCTGGGATCCCGTAGCCCAGGGATGGGTTCCTGTGGCCCTGGGTGGGGGCTGCTGGGATCTTGTGGCCCAGGGAGGGGATCCTGTGGCCTGGAGGGGGCTGGGATCCAGTGGCCCAAGGTAGGGTCTGGGATCCTATAGCCCAGGGAGGGGGTCTTGTGGCCCAGGGGGGGCTGGGATCCCGTAGCCCAGGGAGGGGAGATTTGAGGGAAGAATTGAGGATTTATATTTAAATTATTAATTAAAGCATATTATTATTAATTTATTTAAATTAAACTCGGCCGGGCTAGGTATGTGTCGCTCAAAAATTTTCTTTTTTGGGTTGCGTGGCTCCTTTTTTTCTGAATTTTTTACAGAAATCATAGCACGGGGAGTTAAAAACCACATTCCTGAAGCACCTTCCTCCTCGAAAACTCCTGAGCTGGCTCTTAATCACCCTCTTGCCCTCCTTACACTAATTTAACGAGCTGAAGAGGTATTAAAGGGAGGGGAATAACCCTTAAAAACTCCTATCCCCGGGGGCAGGAAGCAAAACCCTGGGAATCGAGAGCAGGGCCGGATGGAATTGAAAATACTCCCCAAAATTGTGATATTTTTTTTTTTTTTAAATGGGACTAAATAACGCTCAGAGACCATTTTTCCTCGTAGGTCCCCGTTTTTTTTTCCCCTGAACTACCTAAAAAAGGCCATTTTTCACTTCCCTGAGCTCAGCGAACTCCTTTTTTTTCCCATAACTACTTCAAAAAGGTCATTTTTTTACCTTTTACATAAAAAGCGGATAATTTGAAAGAAGAAAAATTTATAGGAATTTTTATAGGTGTTTTTTTTTTTTTTGCCGGTGGGTCTTGATTATCGTCAAAAAAACGATAAAAAATGCAAAATTATTTATTCCGCTTCCATTTTTTTTAAGGAGGTGGGTGCAGAGCTTTGGGGGAATCTCTTCCTTAACTCCGTCCTGGAGTTGGGAATCCTTTGGGAATGGTTTTTCCCACAGAATCCTTTGGGAATGGTTTTTCCGGGGTGAGTTTGGGTCCGGCAGAACCGAACCTTTGGTGGGGGGTGGTGGTGAATGATTTAGGATGAAATTCCCATTAATTCCCCCCTGGAAACATCTCCTTGGCACATCAGGCTCCAAATCCAATCAGTCTCCTTAAAAACTCTCTTTTTCTTCTTCTTTCCACTGGCAAAAATCCTCAAAACCGCCATATTTTGCACGTAAAACCTTGGGTCTTTTTGGAAGAGGGAAGATTTTAGGTTTAAAGTTAAAATTCTTGAGAATTTGGGTTGAAAATTCAAAGCAAACAGGGAGTTGGTGTCTCTCCTCCTCTCCTGGAAAAATCGCCTTTGCTGCCGTCCGTGGATGGGATGGAACCACCAGTTCCTCCCAGTTTGGAGACAGCGCCGGAACTGGGATCTGGGAGAACCCCGCCGCGCTCCTTGTGTGAAATTTCAAACCAATTTCTGCCTTAAAAGTAGGAATTTTGGGGCTGTTTCTGCTTATTAGTGACCTGGTACCTCCTTGTTAATTACCCGTGCGCATGTGCAAGTGTATCATAGTAGGGATGGAGATTTGGGCTCAAACTATCTTTAATTAGTCTTTTTTTGAGGGTAGAACTCTAATAAACATAATTTTGCGAGCCCAGATGCCATTTGGGGAGAGAACTTGGTTTCTCCATTGAGGTTTTTCCCCGATTCCTCTGAATTTGAAGGACCCGAACGACTCTGGCTGCTGCTAATTTCCCCCTTAACGAAGGAAAATAAGAAATTATTTAAATTGCTCATTTTTAATTCATTTCACCCAATCCTTTGGGTCCTGATGCTCACGGCTCGCAAATATCACATCCCCTCTTAATAGAAGGGGAAAAAAGCCCCCATTGGGGATAATTCTCTTAATTTTTTTTAAACTTTCTTAATTCTTTAGCACAAGGAATATTCCTTCCCCTGAAGCTGATGCTGAAATTAAAGGTTTCAGGGCCGGAGGTGGGTTCAAAAATCCCGATCGCTGTAAATTATCGCCTCGGATTTTATTATATTTGCTTTTAGAAAGTGTTTTTGATTCTTATCTGAGCAGATAATTCCCCTTTTGTAAGATTTGGGTGAGAAAACACTGATATTTATCCCCTGGAATAACATCCTGGGGGCGAGATCTCAAATTCTCTGCCCCCCTGAGCCCTGAATATATTGAATTTTTAGGGTTGGAGCGGCCAAATCGCGTCTTTATCCCTTTGCCCTAAAGTGACTTCTCGGGGTCCAGAGTTTAATATCGAGGGGGGAGGAGGAGATTAGAGCAGAAATGGCCCGTCCAAAGGTCACCCCAGACGTTTGTGGCTGTTTATTTTCACTTTATGGCTTGGTTTTTCCGCCGATTCACCGATACTCGACGTTTCGCTCCGATTCGGGGCCCTCAGGAGGAATTTTGTGGTGAGGAAAAAAAAAAAAAAAGATAAACGCTAAAACTACAACTTGAGCTTCGTTGCCGCCTCAAAAATCACCATCGATGTTATTTTGGATGTATTTAAGGAGACGATTCCCAACTTGCTCCCAACCCCCCCGCCCCGTGATCTTTTCCTGTTGAATTGGGGTTAATTTGGGTTAATTTGGGCAGGATCTGGTTCCCCTGGGGGGAAAAAGCGAAGGGAAATGGTGCGGGGCTGCTCTGCAGGACCAAATTTCTTCTTTTTTTTATAAGTTTCTGCTTTTGAAGTGGTACTTTCTGCCCGTGGTCACCGATCAGGGTGGGGAAAAGGAGGGTAAAGTGTGAAAAGGGAAAAAAAATGGGATTATTATTTATCAGGAACGTTTAAACTGATAAAATAAGACATTTCTGAGCACAAAGGTGAGGGAATTTATGGGATAAAGGGAGCAAAGAGCCTTTTCCTGCTTTTTCCTCCCCGTCTTTAGGGCTGGATCCTCCCCCGGAGAGAAGAATTCCCTGTAAAAACCTGCTCAGATTTCAAGAAAAACAAAGATTGTGGTTTATTCCCCGCCCTCTGTTTACCCACGGGCCTGACCTTGGGCCTCTCCACGGCCGGTTTGTTTGCGGAGCTGCCCCGAGGGGGGAAATTCCAACTGGAAAAAGGAGTCAAAAAGGTGAATTTTCCGAGCTTTTTCGGTGTCCTCTGATGCCCCTTTTACCGGCCACAGCGTTTGGAGCAGGTTTTGGGGGAAATATCTTCATTTTTAGGGCTGTGCAACCGCCTGAGGCTTTAGTAAAATAGATCTTTGCTTGAAATATATTGCTTTTAATGGAACCCGGGATGACTTTGAGGTCTTAGATGGGATTTAAAGTCCCCCTTTTCTGAGCCCAACTCTTTGCTTTTAACTCATTTCATTCTCCTCCTCATTTTACGGTGGTTTTTCTACCTCTGGGGACAGATTTAACCAGTTAAATCCACCTCTTTTTTTTTTACTAAACTCATTTTTCTTCTACCTTCTCCTCTTTTTTTCTTTTTTTTTAATCGTTTATTTTTGCTCTGCCCTTCGTTTGTCCGTTCTTCCCTCGGCTCCCAGTGGGGTTTTCCTGGGAAAGGCAGCGATTTCGGAGCTGGAGATTTTGGGGAAGTTTTTTATGCTCTTCAGCACGATTTACGTTGAGTTTAGGGCAGGTTCTCTGAGCTAATTTTGGGCTGAAATGATTCGTTTGCTCCGTGGTGAGTAAACGAGGTTCAGAAAAGAGCCAAGACCCAACTTTTTAATGGTAGAGAGAAGAGGCCATGGATGGCCATGGCCAAAACCCCCTTGATTTTCCTCCCTGGAATATTCCCGGTGGATCAGAGTGCTCCATGGAGGATTGTTGTGGTTGAACCAAGACCTCCAAGAAGCTGAGCTGGAGGTTTTGGGGCCTTTTCACCCCTTGGGTGGCTCTTTAAAAGTCTGTTGAGTTGTTCCACGCTGTTATAAAATTGCTTTATGAACCCAAAACCCCCTCAACTTTCCTCCCTGGCATATTCCTGGAAAATCCTCGCCCCTAAATTATCAATAAATAGCTTAAAAGTTGGGGTTTTCCAACATTTCCTGGTGGAGGGTGAGGGTTGGGAAGGAGGAGAAAATGCTCCTCTGATGGCTCCGTCTCCACCGTCTCTGGTTTTCCTTTCACGGCTTTATTTTCCCAGAATCCCAGGATGGTTTGGGGTGGGAAGGGACCTTCTGGAGATCGTCTCCTCCAACCCCCACCCAGAGCAGGTCCCACAGAGTCCCATCCAGGGCGGGTCTGAATGTCTCCAGAGATGGAGACCCCCCCACCTCTCTGGACAGTCTCTCCCAGGGCTCTGCCACCCTCAAAATGGAGAAGTTCCTCCTCATGTTGAGATGGAACTTCTCCTGTCCCAGTTTGTGCCCGTTCCCTCTTGTCCTGTCACTGGGCACCACTGGAAAAAGCCTGGCCCCGTCCTCCTGACACCCACCAGCCAGGAGATCCCCCCTCAGCCTTCTCTTCTCCAGACTCCAAAGCCNCAGAGATGGAGACCCCCCCACCTCTCTGGGCAGCCTCTCCCAGGGCTCTGCCACCCTCAAAATGGAGAAGTTCCTCCTCATGTTGAGATGGAACTTCTCCTGTCCCAGTTTGTGCCCGTTCCCTCTTGTCCTGTCACTGGGCACCACTGGAAAAAGCCTGGCCCCGTCCTCCTGACACCCACCAGCCAGGAGATCCCCCATCAGTCTTCTCTTCTCCAGACTCCAAAGCCTCAAGTCCCTCGGCCCTTCCTCATCACAGAGATGCTCTCCTCCCCTCATCATCTTCGTAGCCCTTGGCTGGACCCTCTCCACCAGTTCCCTCTCCTTCTGCAACTGGGGAGCCCACAACTGGTCCCAGTGCTCCAGATGGGGCCTCCCCAGGGCAGAGCAGAGCAGAGGGGGAGGACGGTTCTCCATCTCCCTCAAGGTTCTCCACGCTCTTCCTGATGCCCCCCAGGAGAACATCAGTCTTCTTGGCCACCAGGGCACAGTGGTGGCTCGTGGTCCCCCCGTTGTCCACCAGGACTCCCAGGTCTTTGTCCTCAGAGCTGCTCCCCAGCAGGTCACCCCCAACCTCTACTGGTTTTACTGGTTTGTGGGGTGATTCCTCCCCAGGNCCCTCTCCTTCTGCAACTGGGGAGCCCACAACTGGTCCCAGTGCTCCAGATGGGGCCTCCCCAGGGCAGAGCAGAGCAGAGGGGGAGGACGACCTCCCTCAAGGTTCTCCACGCTCTTCCTGATGCCCCCCAGGAGAACATCAGCCTTCTTGGCCACCAGGGCACGTTGGTGGCTCGTGGTCCCCCCGTTGTCCACCAGGACTCCCAGGTCTGTGTCCTCAGAGCTGCTCCCCAGCAGGTCACCCCCAACCTCTACTGGTTTTACTGGTTTGTGGGGTGATTCCTCCCCAGGGGCAGCACCCTACACTTGCCCTTGGTGGGACATCATAAAGGGGGAGCCCCTTGAGGGACTGGAAGGGGCTCCAAGGTCTCCCCACAGCCTTCTCTTCCCCAGACTGAACCCCCAAACTCTCTCAGCGCCCCCCTCCCAGCAGAGGGGCTCCAGCCCTCCCAGCATCTCCAGGGCCTCCTCCGGCTCCGCTCCGACACCTCCGTGTCCTTCTGATGGCCCCAGAGACAGGGGACAGTCCTTCTCCTCAGGGCTGGGCTCCATCCCTTCATCCCCCAGTCTGGATTTGGACTGGGATTGCCCCAACCCCACAGACAGGACCTTGCTCTTGGCCTGGTTGAACCTCAGGAGGTTCTCATGGGTCCCACCTCCAGCCTGGCCAGGTCCCTCTGGATGCCACCCCTTCCCTCTGCTGTGTCCCCATCCCTGTGACTGTGTCCCCACGCCCCTGTCCCCCTGGCGACCCCATTGCTGACCCCTGCCATGTCCCCCCAGATCGTGAAGGCCCTGTTCTACCTCCTGCCCCACGTCCCTGTCCCCACATCCATGTCCTGGTGCCCGCATCCATGTCTTGATGCCTGTATCCGTGTCCCCATCTGTGTCCCCATGTCCCTGTCCTTGTGTCCCGAAACGTGTCCCCACACGTGTCTGCACATCCATGTCCTGATGCTCGTGTCCATCTCCCCATGTTCCTGTCCCCACATGTCTCCCCATGCCCATGTCCTGGTGCCCACATCCATGTCTTGACGCCTGTGTCCGTGTCCCCATCTGCGTCCCCACATCCACATCCTGATGCTGGTGTCTGTGTCCCCGTGTCCATCTCCCCATGTCCTTGTCCCCATGTTCCTGTCCCCACACCTGTGTCCTGGTGCCCACATCCGTGTCCTGATGCCCGTGTCCATGTCCGCGTGTCCCTATCCCCACACCCGTGTCCTGGTGCCCACATCCGTGTCCTGATGCCCGTGTCCATGTCCGCGTGTCCCTATCCCCACACCCGTGTCCTGATGCTTGTGTCCATCTCCCCACGTCTCATGTTTAAGCAGTTTATTCTCTATTAAATCTAGATTATTAATCGAATTAATAAACTAATTAAAATGCTGCTTCTGCCAGACGGAATGGGGGGAAGTTTGTTTGGGCTCAAAAATGAGGAATTAAGCTCTGCTTTGGCAAAAAAATCAAATAATTGGATGCAACCTGCTGGAAAAATGGGAAAAATGGAAAAAAAAACCTTCCCCGGTATCAAAAAACCCATCGAAAATTCCTTATTTTATTTAATTATTCATTATTTTGCTTTTTTTTTTTCTTCCAAAAACCCTTCCCCTTGGCTTCAGCTCAGGCTGTATATCCGCGATTTCCAACAATATCTGATGTACACGCTTCGGAAGCATCAAAATACCGCACCTGCCCTTGGCTTTGAATACGAAAATCCCCAAATAGGGGCAAATCGGGTCCCAAAAATGCTTATTTTTGGTTAAATCCTCCCTGCTTCCTTCCCCGGCACTTCTCCTTCGGTCTTTAAATTCCATCCCTGGACCCGATTCCAGGTTTTCCTTCCCTTTGTCAAGAAGGGCTCTTGGAGCAAGGGTCAGACTCGGGACGTTGAAGGAGTCCTAAAGTGGGAAAAAAAAATGTGTTTTGAATAAAAGTAATGATTATTAAGAAAAAAAAAATGGCTAAAACTACTTCAGAGGGTTCTTGGCCAAAGGAATCGGTAATCGATGAAATCTGTGGTGCTTCCTGGAGCCGGTTTCCATCCTCGCAGGAAGATTTTTGGACCCAAAACGACCTTGGAATTAATTTTGTGAGGATTATGGCAAATTGAGGTGTGGGTTTGTTTTTTTCTTGGTGCCAATGGTTCTCCTTTTTGGGGCTTTTTTCCACACGATTTGTTGGAAAAGTGATGTTTTAAGGGGAATTTATACCTGTTTTGGAATCCTACCAGGAGATCTCGGCAGTAGAACATCTCCTGTGGCTCAAGGGGAGCAAAATCCAACTCTGGCGTGTGGAAAACATTGAATTTTGGGGCTATTTTTGACTGAATTGTGGGGTTTTTTCTCCGGAGTTGGATGCACCCTCCCCCCAGAGCTCGGCCTTTGTTTGCGCCAACGGACTCCATGGAGATAAGGTTTCTCAGCCAAAGTAAGTGGTTTTGGGCAAGATAACAGGTCTTGGCATCTTATTTTTTGACGAGCCCTGGAGTCTGGTGGCCTCGTGCGTGGAGATGGGGCTGGTGTGCCCCACGGAGACGAGACGTGGGATATCTCCTGGTGGTGGGGACCTCCACCAAGCTGATGGTCACGAGGAGAAGAGACTCAACAAGGAGAGGGAAGGAAGGGTCTCCGTCCGGGCTGGACCTTGGCCAACTCTTTGGCTGGAAGATGCCGTCTTTTTTGAGGGTCTTCTGCTCTTCACGCTTCTCTCGAAGCTTTCCTGGTGACTTGGTGGCCTTCGCGATGGCGTCACGGGGTTGGTGGACGAGGAGCGTCATCTCCCTGGACTTGTGGAAAGCGTTTGACATCGTCCCACGCAACGTCCTGGTCTCGAAACTGGAATGGATTT
This sequence comes from Calidris pygmaea, assembly GCA_003697955.1. Classification (NCBI taxonomy): domain Eukaryota; kingdom Metazoa; phylum Chordata; class Aves; order Charadriiformes; family Scolopacidae; genus Calidris; species Calidris pygmaea. Next base: position 38,665 of record QJSC01010737.1, on the reverse strand, counting down.
GGTAGATGGACCACTCGGTGGAGGAGGAACTGGCCAGATGGTCCCACATGGTCAACGGCTCCATGTCCCAGTGGTGACCAGTGGCGGGTGGTGTCCCTCAGGGGTCGGCACTGGGACCGGTGCCGTTAAACGTCTTTGTTGGGGACAGGAACAGTGGGATCGATGACACCAAGCTCCATGGAGGGGTGGGATTCCATCCAGAGGGACCTGGCCAGGCTGGAGGTGGGACCCCTGAGAACCTCCTGAGGTTCAACCAGGCCAAGAGCAAGGTCCTGCCCCCCAAAATTAAATTGTGCCCCAAAAATGAAATTAAAAGATATTTTTTCTTGCCCCCAAAAATGAACTTAAAAGATTTTTTTTGTCCTGCCCCCAAAATTGAAATTAAAGATACTGTTTTCCTGCCCTCCAAAAATGAAATTCTGCCTCAAAAATGAAATTAAAGATTTTTTTTCTGCCTCTTAAAAATGAAATTAAATATCTTTTTTCCTGCCACCAGAATTGAAATTAAACACTTATTTTTCCTGCTCCAAAAATTAAATCAAAGATTAAAGATATTTTTCCTGCCCCCACAAATGAAATTCTGCCCCAAAAATGAAATTAAAGATATTTCTTCCTGCACCCAAAAACGAAATTAGATTTTTTTTGTCCTGCCCCCAAAAGCGAAATTCTGCCCCAAAAATGAAATAAAAGATTTTTTTCTGCCCCAAGAATGAAATGAAAGATTTTTCTGTCCTGCCCCCAAAGATGAAATTCTGCCCCAAAAATGAAATTAAAGACTTTTTCTTCTCCTAAAAATGAAATTAAAGATTCTTTGTTCAGTAGTTTGATGCAGTTTTGGCTCTGATCGGCGCCGCGGTGGCTCTGGGGGGTGTTTCTGGCGGGAACGGGGTTGGGAAGGCGCTGGCTGCGCGTCCGAGCGGCTTCACCTCGAGGTTAAATCTTGATTTTGGTGCATTTTTGGATCATTTCTGTGAAAATCCGGTGCTCGAGCTCTTGCGCTGGGGCCGAGGGGCTGGGTGTTGGGAATCTCCCGGGGAGAAATTCCGGGTGTTGGGTTAAACACGTGTCTCGGAAAAACCTTAAAGGACTTTTGGGGCTAAAAAGAGCTTTTTTGATTAATCTTCAGCTTATTTGTTCTTGTTTGGGGAACACTTAACACAAGGGAATGGACCTGTCCTTGTTGGAGCGCTCAAAAAGAGAGGGTTTGGGTTGGTTACCTCAAATTAAATCACTTTTTTTCAGTATATTCAAGATTTTTTAAAATACACTTGAAATTTTTTCAGTATATCTGAAATTTTTTTCAGTATATTTGGAATTTTTTCTGGTATATCTGAATTTTTTTTTGTATCGTTGGAATTCTTTTTCAGTATATTTGGATTGTTTTTCAGATATAATGGGATTTTTTTCGGTATATTTGAAATTTGTTTTTATATTGAAATTTTTTCAGTGTATTTGGAATTTTTTTTGGTACGTATGGAATTTTTTCTGGCACATCGTAATTTTTTTTTTCAGTATATCTGATTTTTTTCAGTATGTTTTTAGGTTTTTTCAGTATATTTTGAATTTTTTTTCCATTCCATATGGATTTTTTTTGGCATATTTGGAAATTTTTTTAGGCATATTTGGAATTTTTTTCAGTATATCTGGACGTTTTTTGGTATATCTGAATAATTTTTTCGATATATTTGGATTTTTTCCAGTATATCTGAAATATTTTCAATTTTTTCAGTAGATTTGAATTTTTTTTTTCCTTTTCTTTCCAGATCTTTCCTTCGCTACGTCCCTTCGAAAATGCCGGTCAGAGGGTTCAGCTGGTGACGAGGAACCCAGCACCTCGAGAGGGTGACTCCCATTTCAGGTAATTCCCCTCAACTTTAACTCTTACACCCAAAAATGTACATTTTACAGGATGCGCCTATTTTGGGGGGGTATTTTGGGGACAATAATGTTCTTTTTGGGGGCCTTCAGGAACTTGTGGGGTCCTGCCCATGGGGTGCAGTTCTTCAGGAACTGCTCCAGTGTGGGTCCTTCCATGGGGCCTACAGGGTGAAGAACCTGCTCCACTATGGACTTCCACAGGCTGCAGAGTGGACATTTGCTCCACCATGGACCTCCATGGCCTGCAGGGTGGAGAACCTGCTCCACCATGGACCTCCATGGCCTGCAGGGTGGAGAACCTGCTCCACCATGGACCTCCATGGCCTGCAGGGTGGAGAACCTGCTCCACCATGGACCTCCATGGCCTGCAAGGTGGAGAACTTTCTCCACCATGGGCCTCCATGGCCTGCAGGGTGGACAGCCTGTTCCACGATAGTCTTCCGTGGCCTGCAGGGTGGAGAACCTGCTCCACCATGGACCTCCATGGCCTGCAGGGTGGAGAACCTGCTCCACCATGGACCTCCATGGCCTGCAAGGTGGAGAACTTTCTCCACCATGGGCCTCCATGGCCTGCAGGGTGGACAGCCTGTTCCACGATAGTCTTCCATGGCCTGCAGGGTGGAGAACCTGCTCCACCATGGACCTCCATGGCCTGCAGGGTGGAGAACCTGCTCCACCATGGACCTCCATGGCCTGCAAGGTGGAGAACCTGCTCCACCATGGACCTCCATGGCCTGCAAGGTGGAGAACTTTCTCCACCATGGTCTTCACCACAGGCTGCCATTAAAACTGCAGAAATTCACTCCAAATGACCCAAAATGCGGGGTTTTTTTCCTCATTTTCCAATGGAGTTCGGGAAATGAATCCAGTCCCTCAGCATCAACCCCCCCGGCTTTATTTCCCACTGGTTTTCCCAATTTTCCCACTGGTTTTCCGCTTTTCCTGCTGTTTTTTTCCGGTTTTCCCTCTGGTTTGTCTGGGTTTCCTACTGGTTTTTCTGATTTTCCTGCTCTTATTCCCGATTTTCATACTGTTTTTTGCTCATTTTCCTTCTTGTTTTCCGATTTTCCTACTGCCTTTTCCAATTTTCCTATTGGGTTTCCCGATTTTCCTGCTGGTTTTTCCCATTTTCCTGCTGGTTTTTCCCATTTTCCTGCTGGTTTTCCTGATTTTCTTACTGGCTTTCCTGATTTTTCTGCCGGTTTTCCTGATTTTCCTGCTGGTTTTTTTGATTTCCCTTCTTGTTTTCTGATCTTCCTACTGCCTTTTCCAATTTTCCTATTGGTTTTCCTGATTTTCCTGCTGGTTTTCCAATTTTTCTACTGCCTTTTCCAATTTTCCTGCTGGTTTTCCCAATTTTCTTGCTGCTTTTCATGATTTTCCTGCTGGTTTTCCTGAATTTTGTACTGTATTTTCCCATTTTCCCGCTGTTTTTTCTGATTTTCCCACTGGTTTTCCTGATTTTCCTGCTGGTCTCCAAATTTTCCTACTGGCTTTTCTGAATGTCCTGCTGTTTTTTCTGATTTTCCTGCTGGTTTCCCGATTTTCCCGCTGGTTTTTCCAATTTTCCTGATGGTTTTTGTGGTTTTCCTATTGATTTTTCTGATTTTCCTGCTTTTTCCTAATTTTCATACTGTTGTATTCCGATTTTCCTGATGGTTTTCTGATTTTACTACTGATTTTTCTCACTGGTTTTCCTGATTTTCCCACTGGTTTTCCTGATTTTTTTTCACTGGTTTTCCTGATTTTCCTGCTGGTTTTTCCAATTTTACTGCTGTTTTTCTGATTTTCCTACTGCCTTTTTCAATTTTACTGCTGGTTTTTGCGATTTTCCTGCTGGTTTTCCTGATTTTCATAACTGACCATAACTGCCAGGGCTGGGGAGAGGGTCAAAGCCACCTTTTACTGGGGAGAAAAACAGTGCCATGGGATTAAAATCGGGGTATTTTCAGTTAATCCCTTAAAAAAAGCATTGCTGGAGTTGGAAAAGGTGAGAGGAGAGCAGTTGGATCCCTCCGAAGGAGCAAGGAGATGGTTAACAAGATTGATTATAAATTAAATAAGTGGAGAAACCGCTCGGACGCTGACCTTCAAATGAGGAATTTCAGGGAAAGGCGGAAAAAAACCTGGAAAAAACTAAATGTTGGTGGCAATTAATTTTTTTTTCCGTCGGTGTCTCGTCTTTTAGGCGCTGTTGGTTCATTTGTTTCGCTGAATTATTTGATGTGTGTTAAAAAATAGATCATTTTCTGGAGGTGACCTTAATTTCTGATGTTTTGGGTTCGACACCTGGGATTAATTGCCTTTTTGTTTGTTCGTTTGTTTTCCTCAGATCCGGTATCTGAAGGCATTTGTGCCTGAAGCCCCGGGAGATCGATGGACAAGCCAAGCGACTTCTGACTCCGCATCGTTTTCTGGGGCAAAATTCAGTCGGCGATGTATCCTACACGGTACGGCAGCCCCTCGGGGCCAGAGATCCTTTTTGCTCGGCTGGGGTTTTATCTCCACAATTTCCCTTTAATACATTCCTGGAAGGAATCAAAATTCCCCCCTAAAATCCCTCCCGGGAGGTCCGAGGAGACTGTCACACCCATTTTCCCTGCTCGAGCGATGCTTTGTGTCCCTCGGAGCATCGAAAAATTCAATCCCATCGTTTAAAGACCAAAATCTGATGGGTTGGTGTTGGTTTTGGGGCAGTAAAAGCAACTTTCAGCCAAGCTTTAAGCCTGGCTGAGGTTTTCTGGGGGACTCTTGCTCTTGGTCTTCACCTAAGGAAGGTCCCACACACCCAACGAGGACGGTGGTGGCTGGTCCTTCCTCAGTGGCGACCCCTTCACACTTTAGAAGATGGATCATCTTCAAAGAGCCCCCAAATATGCCCTGGGAGAGGTCCGTGGGCTCAGGAGAAATGCCTTTTTTCCTAAAGTTTCTAGTCTTTAGGGTAATATTTAAATTAGCTACCCAAAGATTATCTCCCTGAGTTGTCCGCCTTGAGATTGTCCACCTTGAGATCATCTACCTAAAGATTATCTCCTTAAATTAACTATCTAAAGTGATTATCTACCTAAATTAACTACCTAAAGATTATCTACTTAACCAGCTAAAGTCATTATCTACCTAAAGATTATCTCCCTAAAGCTATTAACTACCTAAGTTATCCACGGAAAGCAAACATTGTGAATTAAACATGGGTCTGTCGCTTCATGGTTGGGCCAGAACGTCCCACGGAAGCTTCAACATTCACCTACAAGTCAAGACTTCGGGGTGAAATTGGGGTGAGCTCGACCCCGCAGTGATGGGGTGGGTGCTCCTGGAGAAGCTGGAAGGAGGTAAATCGCCCTGCCCTCCTTTGGCTGGACCTAAAATTTGGTCAACGCCAACGAAACTTCTCTTCCCAGTGTTGGCCAACCCAATGCTGGAGCTCATATTGGAGGAGCAGCGTTTTGCTCGTTAGTGCCTTATTTAGAGGTAACGAGGGCTTTTTATGGAGAACATTGGGCTCCTCCTTGACCAGATAAGGTGAGAACAGGGATAAAACTCGCTGTTGGAGAAGCAATGGGGATACCTGGTGTGAGAGACCCGGTGTTGGCCAACCCAACTCACCTTTTGAGAGGCAACTCTGATACCTCGTGTGTGAGAGATGGCAAATTGCCTCAAAATATCCTTTCTTAGCCCATTTTGAACACTGACACCATCAGTCAAGACAACGCTGTTACCGAGCAAGCGGGGCACGAGGTTCCCAAGTTCTCTGGCAGAGGGATGTTGTTAGGTCCTGGTCCAGTTGTTGGTCCGGGAGGGGTTTGTAACGATTCCGAGATCGGGTTCTCACAGACGTTCTTCGGGTTTATTTTTAAGCAAGGCTTTGTCCCCAGAGCCGGGCTGGAAGTGACCTCCTCTCCCATTCCCGCAGGGTGTCCGGTGAGGAATGCAATGGGATCAATAGCATGTCGGGGGAGAGCGGCCCCGGAACGAGACTGAGGAATTTGCCGGTGATGGGGGACGGACTGGAAACCACCCAAATGTCTACGACGCAATCGCAGGCTCAGCCCCAACAAGGCAGCGTCGTAGGGGTTAACCCCCCTCCACCGGAGACCTCCAACCCCAACAAACCCAAGCGAATGACCAACCAGCTGCAGTATCTGCTCAAGGTGGTGCTGAAGACGCTGTGGAAGCACCAGTTTGCGTGGCCTTTCCAGCAGCCCGTGGACGCCGTCAAACTCAACCTCCCTGTAAGTAAGAGGGGGAGAGAGCGGATGGGTCTCGGTGGAAGGAGTGAGACCCTTCTGGTCTGGCGCCTTCTCCTGGAGTCACAGAATCCGTCTTTAATGGTTGGGCTCGATGATCCAATGGTTGGGCCCGACGACCCCACGGTTGGTCTTAATCTAATAGTTGGGCTTGATGATCCGACAGTTGGGCCCGATGATCCCCGTGGTTGGGCCCAATGATCCCACAGTTGGACTCAATCTAATGGTTGGGCTCGATGATCCAACGGTTGGGGCTCAATGTAATGGTTGGGCTCCATGATCCAATGGTTGGGGTCGATCTAATTAATGGTTGGGCCCGATGATCCGACAGTTTGGTTCGGTGACTCGATGGTTGGGCCTGATGATCCCACGGTTGGACTCAATCTAATGATTGGGCTCCATAATCTAATGGTTGAGCTTGATGATCCAATGGTTGGACTCAATCTAATGGTTGGGCTCCGTGATCCAATGGTTGGGCTCAATGATCCAACGGTTGGGCCAGATGATCCCACAGTTGGACTCCATCTAATGTTTGGGCTTGATGGTCCAGCAGTTGGGCTCAATGATCCAACAGTTGGGCTCAATCTGATGGTTGGACTTAATGGTCTAATGGTTGGACTTGATCCAGTGGTTGGACTTGATGATCTAAAGGTTGGATTCTATGTAACAGTTGGACTTCATGATCTAAAGGTTGGGCTCGATGATCCCATGATTGGGCTCAATCACCCCATGGTTGGAGTCACCTGTTTTGAGGTGAACCCCATGGATGCTCCAGGCCAGGGGAAGAGTGGTTGGAGAAGGACCTGGGGGTGTTGGTCCTGTTGGACGTGGGTGGAATATGAGCCAGCAGAGTGCCCAGGTGGCCAAGAAGGCCGCTAGCATGGCCTGTGTCAGGAAGAGTGTGACCAGCAGGACTGGGGCAGTGATTGGTCCCCTTGTACTGGGCACTGGTGAGGTCCCACCTTGAATAGTGTCCAGTTTTGGGCCCCTCATGACGGGAAAGTCATTGAGGGGCTGGAGCGTGTCCAGAGAAGGGCAACAGAGCAGGTGAGGGGGCTGGAGAAGGAGGAGGAGAAGGGGCTGTGGCACAAGGAGAAGGGGCTGGAGAAAAAGGAGAAGGGGCTGGTCCCGCTCCTTAAAAGGGAATTTTGGGGACAGGAGGGGGAAATCCCGCTCCTTAAAAGGGAATTTTTTCCTTCTCACGTCCTTGTCTCCCTCTTTTTTTCCCTCTTCAGGATTATTATAAGATAATTAAAACTCCGATGGATATGGGAACAATAAAGAAACGTTTGGAGAATAATTACTACTGGAATGCTCAAGAATGTATCCAGGATTTTAACACCATGTTTACAAACTGCTACATCTACAATAAGGTACAGAAAAAATTGCCTGAATCTGCCTTTTGTTGGGGGAGAGAAATCTCCCTCCTCCTCATTGGACCCCCCCGGAAACGCGGGATTTACTCTTTAAACGGAATCACCACCAAAATCAGCTTTTTTGGGGGGGAGAATAAAGGGGATTCAAGCAACAGGAGCTTGGGCTGAAAGAATTATTCACAGAAATCGTTTCTTTTTTAATTTTTTTGCTTAAAATGATATTTTTTAAGCTTTTTTTCTTGCACTCTGACTTGAGCGGAGCCAGGAACGTTCTCAAAATCCGTGAGGAGTTGATCTGGGCTTCGGTTTTCTTCTTAAAAAGCTGTATTGAGGCTTGAAACTCTTAAAATCTGGGAAGGAAGAAAAAAAATGGGAAAAAAAAGCAGGAAATTGAGTTTTTTGTGCCTGAACCTGGTTTGGGTGTAGAAGATTCCGCTCCAGATAGCAAGAAACATCCCCAAAAAGCATTTTATAAACAGCTTTGAGACCACTGGGGATGCAGGACGGGATCTCTGAGGAGGGATGAGGAGCATCTTGAGCTTTTCCACCAAATCCTGAGGGCAATGGTGGACCTTGGAGGGTTGGAGAAGGTTCGTGGGGGTGGCACCAGGCCCTACGGAGAGTGAGACACTCCCTTGTTATCTTACTAATTAGCAAAAAGGACAGCAAATGGGTCCTTCCAACCATCTCTTTGGCCGTTGCAGCAGTTTTGGGTCCTTCCAAACCATCTCTTTGGCCGTTGCAGCAGTTTTGGGTCCTTCCAAACCATCTCCTTGGCCTTTGGTCCTTCCAAAACACCTCTTTGGCCATTGATTTTGGGTCCTGTTGAACTGTCTCCTTGGCCATTACAGTAATTTTGGGTCCTTCCAAAACATCTCCTTGGCCTTTGGTCCTTCCAAAACACCTCCTTGACCATTGAGTTTGGTCCTTCCAAACCATCTCCTTGGCCATTGCAGCAGTTTTGGCTCCTTCAGAACGATCTCCTCCGGGTCTGGAAGCACCGTGCCGTTCTCTCCTTCCCAACAAGAAAACTCTCCCAACGATCAACTTCCTCCTCAAAAAACCTCCTTTTTTGGGGAAAAAAAAAAAAAGGCCTTGGAAGCCCTTCTGAGCTCTTCAGCAGTGCTAATGAGGAGGGGCGGGAAATGTCCTCTCTCTGGAAATCCTCCCAGAGAGAAATTTTGGATATATTTTGATATGAAATTCATCTATATTTTGCCTGACGTGTGGTTTCTGGTTTCCCTCCAGCCAGGGGATGACATAGTCTTAATGGCGGAAGCTCTAGAGAAGCTTTTCCTGCAGAAAATCTCCGAGATGACCCAGGAGGAAACGGAAATTGTCATCGCCCAAACGAAAGGGAGGGGGCGCGCCAGGAAGGAAGCAGGTAACGAGGCCGGGTTCATCCCGCCTGAATCGGGGTGGGGGTTGTTAATTGGGGGTCAGAAAAGTGTTGGTGACACCGTTGGTGATACCATCGGTGACACAACGGGCGGCGGGGAGTGTTGGGACTCTGAGGGTGGGGAGAGCCTGGCCCAGGTTGCCCAGAGAAGCTGTGGCTGCCCCATCCCTGGAGGGGTTCAAGGCCAGGTTGGACGGGGCCAAGTCCTGAGTTTCTTCACCATTTAAGGTGAAGATAAAACCCAGTTTCTTCACCGTTTAAGGTGAAGATGAAACCCTAAAAACCATCCTCCTGGAGGAAAACTCAAGAGCAGGAACTGGGAGACACTTAATTAACTAACAAATGATGGTCTTTAAATGATGTTATTACAAACTATTAATTGGGTTTTTTCCATTAAAATAATGAAATTCGAAGGGAGAAATGACCTTTTTGTTTCTTTCTTTCTTCTCTTGGCAGTGACGTCCAAACCGGGCTCCTCCACGGTCCCCAACGCCCCCCAAGCCTCCTCCCCGGCCCAGACGCCGGTTCCGCCGCAGACCCTCCAGTCGGCCCAAACGGCTCATTCCTTCCCTTCCGTCACCCCCGACCTCATCGTCCAGACCCCCGTCATGACGATGGTGCCTCCTCAACCTCCCATCCCGCCCCCGCCGGCCCCCCAGGCCCCCGCCCCGCCGGCCCCGGCCCCCCAACCCATCCAACCTCACCCTCCCGTCATCCCCACGCCCGCTCAACCCGTCAAGGTGAGTTCTTTCCTTAATTATCTCAACCCCAACGGCTTTAATTACTTTCATGTCACGGTTGGTCAAGGGGTTGCTCTTCACTTTGCTGCCGGAGGCTCGTTTTAAGGCAAAACGGGCCACAGTTGGGTCAAAAAAATCAGTTTGAGAAACTTGAGGAGCCCACGGTGACCGTCCCTGACACCGGTTAACGTTGGACATGGGGGATTCCACCCAAGTTGTGTGGAAACCTCTTAAATGCTCTTAAAACCTCCTTTTACCTGAGTTGGGAAGAATTTCTTGACTTGCTGAAGTGACTCCTCCCTTTGATTTTTGGTGGTTGCGTAGAAATACTCCCATGTTTTCCCCTGTAGAGCTTCCTACAGCTCAAAATTACCGGAATATTTACGGAAGGGCGTCCGATGTCCTTCTCGTAGGGTCATCACCAGCGATGATGAACCCATGGTGACGACCCTAGCGATGGTGAACCCAAGTCAATGCTACAAGAAACACAGACTCCAAAATACGATATACTGATTTAATCTTGATTGATTTTGCTCGCTTTTAGACAAAAAAAGGGGTGAAGAGGAAAGCGGACACCACGACACCGACCACCATCGACCCAATCCACGAATCCTCATCGTTACCTGTGGAACCCAAAGCCACCAAACTGGGTCCCCGTCGGGAAAGCAGCCGCCCGGTGAAACCTCCCAAGAAGGACGTTCCGGATTCTCAACAACACGCGGTAGAAAAAAGCAGCAAAATCTCGGAGCAGTTGAAATACTGCGGGGGGATCATCAAGGAGATGTTCGCCAAGAAACACGCCGCCTACGCCTGGCCCTTCTACAAACCTGTGGACGTGGAGGCGCTTGGACTGCATGATTATTGCGATATCATTAAACACCCCATGGATCTGAGCACCATCAAAGTAAGCACTGGTCCCGGGGCAGGGAGGAGGTCGAGGAGGGGGTTGAGAAGAGACCAAAAAAAAGGTGATTTTTTTCACCCCCCACGAGGAGTCCTCAAATGTTGGATGGATTTATTTCGGCCAGGGGTTTGTGGTGGGGTCGGTCTCATGTCTTCTTCTCTCACTGGAATCGTGATATTTGGGAAAAAAAGCGAATATCCGGCATTTTTCTTCACCGTTTGAAGATGAAACTCTAAAAACCACCCCCCTGGGAGGGAAAAACCAATGCCCAACTGGTTGCTCAAGGGCAAGAATTAATAACGGGCAGTTATTAATGACCTAACGAGCAATGGCCGTAGGTTCGGTTTCTACTCCTCTCGTCGGAATTGTGATATTTGGGGAAAAACCCAACACCCCAACGCCTGTGTTTTCCTTGACCATTTAAAGTGAAGACTAAACCCTAAAAACCATCTTCCTGGTGGGAAAAACCGGTCCCCAACTGGTTGCTCAAGAGCAATAATTAATAACTGTCAGTTATTAATGACCTAACGAGCAATGGTCTTGAAATGAAGTTATTACAAATCATTAATTGTTGGGGGTTTTTTTGGTTTTTTGTTTTTTTTTTTTTTCCATTAAAACAACCAAGAAACATTCGCATGGGGGGTGATTTTATAGAAAATTTCCCTTTATTGGAGAAGTCTTCCCATTTTTTTTTCTGGCCAGGAGGTGGCCCCAGAGACCATCAAAGACAGGAATGAGGGGATTGGCTTTAAACCAACCCCCTTTTCAGTCCTTTTTCATATAAAACCCTGCGTTTTCCATCTAAATTGGCCTTTCTTTAAGCACAGAAAGTTCCTTCTGCTTCACAATTCCTTCATTTTAAAGAATAAATTCATCCCCGTTTCCCCTTGAATCTTTAATTCAGGTTTAATTTTAAAAAACTACTCCAAAATCATCCCTGGAAATGTTCATTCAGGATTTAGAAATGGAACCTTTTAGGTGGAAAACCTGAATTCGTAAATTTTGAACTTTGGACTTTTTGGTTATCGAGCGTTAATTCATTATTTCGGAGTCGAGCTTCAGCCGTGACTTTAATCACCAAAATTGGTCGTTCTTTTGACCAAAACCAGTCATTATTTTTCTATAAACCATCCGTGATCTTTCATTTGACCAAAATTAGTTGTTCTTTCGACCAAAACTGATCCTTTTGACCAAAATTGGTCGTTATTTTTTTAGGAACCTTCCACAATCCTTCAGTTGACCAAAACTGATCTTTTTTTTTATGAAAATTAGTCGTTATTTTTTTCATATACCATGCATAATCTTTCCTTTGACCAAAATTAGTTGTTCTTTTGACTAAAATTGATCGTTCTTTTGACCAAAACCAGTCGTTATTTTTCTATAAGCCATCCATGATCTTTCATTTGACCAAAATTAGTTGTTCTTTGGACCAAAAGTAGTTTTTATCTTTTGATAAACTATCTACAATCCTTCATTTGACCAAAATTGATCGTTCCTTTGACCAAAACTAGTCGTTATTTTTTGAAATCCATCCACAATCCTTCATTTGACCAAAATTAGTTGTTCTTCGGACCAAAACTGATCCTTCTTTTGACCAAAATCGGTCGTTATTTTTTTAGAAACCTTCCACAATCCTTCAGTTGATCAAAACTGATCATTTTTTTGATGAAAATTAGTCATTATTTTTTTCATAAACCGTCCACAATCCTTCCTTTGACCAAGACAGATTGTTTTTTTTCCCAAAACTAGTTGTTATTTTTTTTAGAAACCATCCACAATCCTTCCTTTCACCAAAATTAGTTGTTCTTCGGACCAAAACTGATCCTTCTTTTGACCAAAATCGTTCATTATTTTTTTTAGGAATCTTCCACAATCCTTCAATTGACCAAAATTGATCATTTTTTTGATGAAAATTAGTCGTTATTTTTTTCATAAACCATCCACAATCCTTCCTTTGACCAGAATTAGTTGTTCTTTTGACGAAAATTGATCGTTCTTTTGCCCAAAACTAGTCATCATTTTTCTATAAACCATTCATGATCCTTCCTTTGACCAAAATTGTCATTCTTTTGCCCAAAACAAGTCATTCCAGCGCAGGAAGAGCTGAAACCCGTCCCCACTTTGGGGCTGGATTTACTCCGTCAAACCTGTGGATTTGATGGATTTTGATTCACAGCAGAGACTTTTGGTGGTGTTTTTTTTTACCTTTTTCCCCTCTTTTTGTTTTTTTTTCAGTCCAAACTGGAGACCCGGGAATACCGGGACGCTCAGGAATTTGCCGCCGATGTCCGGTTGATGTTCTCCAACTGCTACAAGTACAACCCAGCCGACCACGAGGTGGTGGCCATGGCCCGGAAACTGCAGGTGAGGACGCGCCGGGGTCTTCTCCAACAACAGAAAACCCCAAAAATCTCAAAATAAGCCCAAAAACGTCGATAACAGTCAAAACCCCATCCTTTTTGCCATTGGAACGAGGCTGACTCGGCCCCATTTGCCTCTTTAAACTCTTTTATTTTGTGTAGTCGCCTATTTTTTTGTGTCCTCCTCAGTTTTTTGAGGGAGGAAGGAGGAAAAACACGACTGTAAAATGTTGCTTTTCTGCCCCAAAATGCCCACAGAGAAAAATAAGTGATGGGACCTGCTTGGTTTTAATGACTTTTTTTTCCCCTCCTTCTTATGGGGATGTTTCCTGCTCCCAAAAGGGAGAAAGTTGGGGAAAAACCATTAAATTGGGCGAAAAGGTATATAAAATTGGGGGGAAAGCCGTTAAATTGGAGGGGAAAGGTATTAAATTGAGGGAGAAGTTATAAAATTTGGGGGGGAGCTGTTAAAAATGGGAGAAAAGCCATTAAATTGGGGAACAAGGTATTAAAAATGGGGACAAAAACTCATAAATGTGGGGTTGAATCTGTTAAATGGAGGCAAAAGCTATTAAATTGGGGAAAAAAATATTAAATTATGAGGGAAAAGCTATTAAATTGGAGGGGAAAGGTATTAAAAATGGGGGGAAGCTATTAAATTGGGGAGGAAGCTGTTAAATTGGGGAGGGAAGCTATTAAAAATGGGAGAAAAGCCATTTAATTAGGGGACAGGCTATTAAATTATGGAGGAAATCTATTAAATTGGGGGAAATCTATTATATTGGGGGAAAATATGTAAAATTATGGGAGAAGAGCTGTTAACTTGGGGGAAAAGCTATTAAATTGGGGGAAAATCCCAGCTTCTGAGGAAGCTGCCAGATATTTTATTTTTTTTTTTTAATAAAAACCCAGCTCAGGTTAGGGCTGCTTTCATTTGACACAAATTTTCACCAAATAAATGAGTGAGTTTGGGCTTATTTTTAGCGTGAATTTTCTCAAATCCATCATTTTACTCATATTTTTTTCTGGGAAGAAAAACCTGGAAAACACAATTCTTGCCTTTTGGCCGCTCTTTTTTCTTTATTTGCTCTAACGAGGATCGTCGCAGCCTCTTCAAACGACGTCTCGGGGTGTTTTCCAACCAGCACCGGAACGAATCCGATGTGAAATTCCAATAAATGCTCTCGGGGGCTGCCAACGACCGAATATTTTGATGGAAACTCGAGATTTTTCCTTTTTTTGGGTTTTTTTTTCACACCTGTTTTTTTCTGGAGGAACATCCTCAACAACAGGAATCGCCAGGTCTGGACCAAGAAACTGGGATCTCACTCCTGTCACACCCTTGGATGAGCTCAGGAACACAAACCCCACATGGAGCAACTGCTGGGAAAAACTGGATTTTGGACAAAAAGAGTTAAAAAATGGGGGTTTTGACTGTAAAAATCCCACCAAAAGTGGGTGTTTTCAATATTTTGGCCGCCCCATTGTGGGGATGGATGGAGCCGGGGGCTGAAACACCGGCTGGATCCTGCTCCCCGGGGACGTCGCTTCTCCCTTGGCTTTTCCTCTGCTGAGAAAATGGATTTAAGAAATAAAAATTAGGGGGAAAAAAAAAAAAAGAGGTTTCTGGAGTGTCGCTGAAGTTTGGGAACGAAGTTGGGACTTGAGATCCCGTAAAAAAAAAAAAAAAAAATCTCATTGGCCTCTTGCTGAAGGAGATGCCTCATTATCCCTCGTTATCCCTTGGCCTGGAAAGCTCCGCCACCCAAATAACCCCTTTTTCCACTTTTTCTTACCAGTTCATCATCATTTGGGGGATTTTTGGGCTCAATGCCAGCTCCTGGCTGAGGTTGGGGGTTTTATTTCTCCTGGAACCGGTAGTGGACAAAACCATTGGCGACGAGAATCCCTCAGGAGTTATTTAGAAATAGCTGAAAATAATCAAATAAATATTCAATAATTAAATAAATATTCAATAACTGAAGAAAATAACTTCAACAATTAAATAAAAATAAGAAATAAGGCGTTTATTAGCTCCTTATCTACTCCCAGGATTTTGTCTTCCTTCCCTTCCTGGGTGGATTCCTGGGGATCCTTCGCGTTTTCATAACCCAGATGCTTCCGAATCCATGGATTTCTTTTTAACTCCACACAAAAAGAGCTTTAAATTATTTTTTCTGTTAATTAAGAGACTAAGTAGGCATAAAAAAACCACCAGGAAGATTTCTGACTCTTAAACATGAAATCCAAGCAATGGTACGGCCTTTGCCGCTGGCGTTAATCAAGGCTGGCGTTAATCAAGGACCGGCTTTTCTGGTTGATGGAAAAAAACACTAATTATGTCGTAAACGCTTGTTAGGCGCGGTGATTCAGCGCCAATTAAATGCCAATTCCCTGGAGGAGTTTCCAATTTCCAAATTCCAAATTCCACTCCCATTTCCCCCCAAACAGGAGCCCCAGGAGCCCGAGCGTGTAAATAGGATGAAACGGCTTTTGCCGGCAGGTGGAAGCAGCAAAACATCATCTCCAGCGCCTGGAAAAGCTGGAAAAGCACCCAAAAAAAGGGCAGGAGGAGGTTGAGGACGGAGAAATATGAAAAAATACTCTCCGTCGGCTGGAGTTTTGAGAAGAAAGAAAAAAAGCCAACAGGAAGAGCCCAAAACATCCTTAAAATCCCAAGGATGAGCCTCAAGTGGAAGAGCTGGAAACCTCCGGGAAGGAAAAAGGGGTTGATTTGCTGAAATATCCAAAAGAAATAGGAATCGGAGGCTGAAAGTCAAAGTTTTGGGGCAGGAAGGAGGAATTCTCTCTTCTTTTGTTGCGATTCAACGTTGAAGAGGTGGACACCAATGGTCTTTCTCCCCACCATCCCTTAGGTCATCTTCTGGGAGCTCCTTCCAGACTCCCAAAGGAGTCGCTGAGCTCAGAAATAAGTCCCCAAAAACCTAAAAGGAGGGGAATCCACCCTATTTTCGGGTCTCGCCTTGTAGGAGGCAACAAAAAAAATGGCATTTTTTTGTCTGCAGGAACTTGACCCTTCACAAGGTGGCACCTTGGGGGGAAAAAGTCTCTTTTTGGGTGCAAGTGGGACTTGATATTCTGGGAAACTGGAAAAAAAAACACACTCAAAAGTTGTCCTTTCAAAGAGAAGGCACCGAGAAATGCAACCGGCCTCCAAACCAGGGGGTCCCACCTTACCTGCCCCGTTTAAATGAAAATGGATTTTCGTGTCGGGTTTTGAGGAGAAAAAAGGACTTTCCTGTCGTCGGGAAATCTGGAATTCAATCACCTCCAGTCTGTCGCTCTTTGGGATGCCGGGAAAGGTCCTTGGGTGAGGGTTTTGGTTGAATCAAGGTGGTTTTCACGGGGCGTGGGTTGGGAAAATCCAGGTTTGGTGAAGAGAAGACGAGAATGGAACCACCAACCCATCGTAGAAGATCTCAAGAACCTGGACAATGCAGCTTTTAAATGACTCTTGTCCTTCTTGCCACTAATTTTTTCCCCCTAAACCATCTTGGAGATGGGCAAAATTCCAAGAGAACTTGGAGCTTTGAGGAAATCCTCTTGTCTACGCCATCGCAGTGTTGAGTCTGTGGGTGGAGACCACAAGGCCGTAGGGACCATCCTGGAGATCCTGATCACGTTTGTCGCATCCCGTTTTGCCCAACCTCACGTTATTTCCCCCCCTCTCCCCCGGCTTTGTGTTTCCAGGACGTGTTCGAGATGCGCTTCGCCAAGATGCCGGATGAACCCGAAGAACCTGTGATTCCGGCTTCTTCTCCCGTGGTGGTGCCACCTCCCACCAAGGTGGCTCCACCTTCATCGAGTGACAGCAGCAGCGACAGCTCCTCTGACAGCGACAGCTCCTCGGATGACTCCGAGGAAGAGCGAGCTCAGCGACTAGCGGAGCTCCAGGAACAGGTACCACCACGGCCTTGGGGGTTGTCCAACCTGGCCGCCTTCTTGACCTCAGTGGCCCTGGGGTCTTTGCTCAAAGCCTTAGATGTTCTGGTTGACCAATTGTGACCATCAGCCCCAAAATGGATGGTTTTCAAGGGAACCACGAAGGAATTGAGTGGTTTCTCCAGGCTGGTGGAGAAAGAACCCTCAAGAGGTTGTCTCCATCCTCTCCCAGTGGTCAATAATTGAATGTCCAGAAATTTGGGTGAGATGAGGAGCTGGAAGAACCAACGTAATTAATAGAAGATTAGAAAGGGTTGGGCAGTAGGAAAAAAGGTCAATTAATGTGATTTAGCTCAAAGCCGGAGACGTTCTGGTTGGTCAATGGTGACCATCAGCCCCAAAATGGATGGTTTTCAAGGGAACCATGAAGGAATTGGGTGGTTTCTCCAGGCTGGTGGAGAAAGAACCCTCAAGAGGTTGTCTCCATCCTCTCCCAGTGGTCAATAATTGAATGTCCAGAAATTTGGGTGAGATGAGGAGCTGGAAGAACCAACGAAATTAATAGGAGAAGATTAGAAAGGGTTGGGAAGTAGAGGAAAAATGTTAATTATTATGGAAAAGGAGGAGGTTCTGGGTTAAATGACCGTGACGTTGGTATCTCCCAGCTGAAGGCGGTGCACGAGCAGTTGGCGGCCCTGTCCCAGCCCCAGCAGAACAAACCAAAGAAGAAGGAGAAGGACAAGAAGGAGAAGAAGAAGGAGAAGCACAAAAAGAAGGAGGAGCTGGAAGAGGCCAAGAAGAGCAAAGCCAAGGAGCCACCACCCAAGAAGGCCAAGAAGAGCAACAGCAACAGCAGCGCCTCCAGGTCAGCCCCGTCCCCCTTCCATGTTACTTCCGTTTGTTGTTTCTCTTTGCTAATTAACTTAATTATTGATGAGCGACACCCAGGGCTGACCCCCTGCCAGCCTCTCCCCTCCCCAGGCTCCGGGGTCCTTCGGGGTCCCTGATTATGGGGAAAAAGGAAAAAAAAAATCCCAAAGAGTCACATTGTTGACTCTCAAACGTCAAATTCTCTCATTTTTCCTCCTTTTGCCTTTTTTTTGGAAGCTGTAGGTTCTAATTTTCGGAGGAAAGATGTCGGGAGCCCAGAATTTACTGCCCTCGGGAAGGGGAGGCGGAACCTCGGGATTGAACCTGAGGCCAAAAGGAGTTAATTGGCAGATTTCGCTGTAACGAGGTGAAATTAAGAGAGAAGGAAATCACAAGCTCAACCTTCTTGCCTTAAGAGCTGGTTGAGGTCAACCTTGGGTGTCTGCAAGCAGCTTGACCTCAACCTTGGGTGTCTACAGCAGGTGGAGCTCAACCTTGGGTGTCCTACAGCGGGTTGAAGCTCAACCTTCTTGCCATAAGAGTGGGTTGAGCTCCGCCTTGAGTGTCTACAGTTGGTTGAGGTCAACCTTGGGTGTCCTAGATGTGGTTCAGCTCAACTTTGGGTGTCCTACAGCTGGTCACGGTCAACCTTGGGTTTTCTACAGTAGGTTAACCTCAACCTTCTTGTCTTAGGAGCCAGTTGAGCTCAACCTTCTTTTCTTAAAAAAGGGTTGAGGTCAACCTTGGGTGTCCTACAGCGGGTTCAGCTCATCCTTCTTGCTGTAAGAGCGGGTTGAGCTCCACCTTGAGTGTCCTGCAGTGGGTTGAGGTCAACCTTGGGTGTCCTACAGCAGGTTCAGCTCAGCCTTCTTGTCATAAGAGTGGGTTCAGCTCTACCTTGAGTGTCTACAGTTGGTTGAGGTCAACCTTGGGTGTCTACAGTTGGTTGAGGTCAACCTTGGGTGTCCTACAGTGGGATGAGGTCAACCTTGGCTGTCCTACAGCTGCTTGAGGTCAATTTTGGATGTCCTATAGCAGGTTGAGCTCAACCTTCTTGCTGTAAGAGTGGGTTGAGCTCCACCTTGAGTGTCTACAGCAGGTTGAGGTCAACCTTGGGTGTCCTACAGTGGGTTGAGGTCAACCTTGGGTCTCTAATGGCACGTTGAGGTCAACCTTCTTGTCTCAGGGCAGGTTGACCTCATCTTTCCACATCCCAGCCTCGTGGTGGAGCTTCATGCTCAGGTTCTCCAGGAAATTAAAATTTCGGTGACAGCCTTGAAGATGTTGGACCCAGCCGGCTGCTTTTCGTCCCAATTCATTAATAACCTTTTGTTGTTGTTGTTGTTGTTTTAATTGTTGTTAATTAGTAAGAAGGAGGCGGTGGCGGTGAAGAACAGCAAACCCCCTCCCGCCTACGAGTCGGAGGAGGAGGAGAAATGCAAACCCATGTCCTACGAGGAGAAACGGCAGCTCAGCCTGGACATCAACAAACTGCCCGGGGAGAAGCTGGGTCGCGTCGTCCACATCATCCAATCGCGAGAGCCCTCCCTCAAAAACTCCAACCCCGATGAGATCGAGATCGACTTTGAGACCTTGAAACCCTCCACCCTGCGGGAGCTGGAGAGATACGTCACTTCCTGTTTGCGCAAGAAGAGGAAACCTCAAGGTAACTTTTTTCTTCTTTTTTTGCCTCAAAAATCCCATTTTTGGCCTTATTTCAGCCACGGGGTTCCCAGGCTCCGGCTGGAGAAGAGGAAGGAGAAAGGATGAGGGAAGGGATTGAGGCGATCGATCCCCTTCTCCCGCGAAAAAGAGGATTTTAAGTCATATTTTTAAACTAATTTTGAAATTTTAAAATTTTTCATTTCTAAATTTTAATTTCAAATATTTTACTATTTTAATTTTAAATTCTAAATCTTTTTCTTTTAACTATTTTTACTTAANATTAATTCAAAACTTTTAACTTTACTTGCATTTAATTGTTCCCTTTTTCCATTTTTAATTTTTGTATTCTATTTAAATTATAAAAGTTTTAATATAAAACATCCTTCATTTTATTTAATCTTTAAATGTATCTTTTTCTAATGAACTTACTCGAAATGTAAAAATTGAGATTTTTTTTTTTTTTTATTTAATGTTTTTTCCTTTTAGTTTAGCGCTTTGACAAAGCATCCCCGGTAGCTCGAGCAGCTCCTGGGCTGCAGCTGCACCCGCTTTTATTCTCATTTTATTCTGATTATTCTCATTTAAACTCTCAAAAAAAAAAGTTAATTTAATACTTTTCAGCAAAAAATTTTTAATTCCTTTTTCTTCATTCTCATTTTAATGTAAGCTATTAAAAAAAGTAATTTTATATTTCTAAACAAAAAATTCAGATTTTCTTTATTCTCATTTATTCTCATTCTGATTATTGTTATTTAAGCTCTTTTTAAAAGGGCAATTTTACAGTTTTAAGTTTAAAAAATGAGATTTTCTTTTCTATGCTCTCACTTATTCTCGTTTTATTCTGATTTTTCTCATTTATGCTGTTTTAAAAAGGGCAATTTAAAATTTTTAAGCAAAAAATTTAACCCTTTTTTTCTTCATTCTCGTTTTATTCTAATTAATCTCATTTAGGGAATTTTTAAGGGGCAATTTTATAGTTTTAAGGAAAAATTTTTTTTTCTTCTCACTTATTCTTGCTTTATTCTGATTTTTCTCATTTAAGGTGTTTTAAAAAGGGCAATTTTAAATTTTTAAGCAAAAAATTTAATTTTTTTTTCTTTATTCTCGTTTGATTCTGATTATTCTCAATCTATTTTTAAAAGGGCAATTTTAATTTTTTTAAGCAAAAAAAATTAACCCTTTTTTTCTTTATCCTCGTTTTATTCTGATTCTTCTCATTTTATCTATTTTTTTAAAAAAGACAATTTTAGAATTTTTTTACAAATTTTAGAATTTTCTGCCCTGGTGGTTGGAGGGAGGGGGGTAATTAATTAAGGAGTGGTTAACGATGTCCCATCCCGCCCTCCCTCCCGTTGCAGCGGAGAAGGTGGACGTCGTCGCTGGCTCTTCCAAAATGAAGGGATTTTCCTCCTCGGAGTCCGAGAGCAGCAGCGAATCCAGCTCCTCCGACAGCGAAGAGTCCGACACAGGTTAGAGCAGCTTCACTCCCGCTTTTCTGGAGAAATAAATACGTTTTCAGTCCTGGCTTGGTCTTTTAATTCCTTTTTTTTTTTTTTTTCATTTTAATTTAATTTTATTTTTTTCTCTTATGATTTAACCTTAAAAAAATCAATTTATGGGGCTTCACTCAGCGGGTTTTAAAGCAAATACATTGAATTTTCTGAAGGTTTTTTGTGTTTATGATTTAATTCCTGCTTCAGTCTTTTAATTCTTATTATTTCTCTGTCATTTAACCAAAAAGATTAAATTTGGGGGCTCAACAGGGACAACTTGGCCGGTTTGAAGCCAAATATATTGAATTTTCCGGGGATTTTTTGGGCTGAACTTGGCTCTGAGCGCAGGAGGCAAAACCCCATTGTCTGCGAATCGCCAAAATCGGTATTTTTAGATAAAAAAGGTGTATTTTTTGCTCCAAAGGGACACGTAAAGTATTCCGCCCAACACCGCTCGCGCCGCAGAGGATGGAAAAAGTCAGAGGGAACAGGGGTTTATGTAGAAGAATCTTTTTTTTTGATAGAAGAATATCTATTTAAAATTAAATTCCAGATTTTAAATGAGTTGAAATTAAATTTTGAATTGTAAAGGACTTTAAAATTAGCATTTCAAATTTTAAACTTTTTTTAAAGAACTATTTTGAATTCTGAACTCTTTTACAATTAACATTTCAAGTTTTAAAATTAACATTTTGAATTTTAGAGTATTTTAAAATTAACATCTTGAATTCTGACAAATTTTTTAATTGCCATTTTGCATTATAAACTATTTTAAAACTAACATTTTGAATTTTAAACTTTTAAAAAACATTTTAAATTTAAAACTATTTAAAATTAACATTTCTAATTCTAAACTATTTTAAAATTAACATTTTGAATTTTCAACTATTTCAAAATTATTTCAAATTTTACATAATTTCAAAATTAACATTTCAAATTCTAGATTTTTTAAAAATAAACATTTTAATTCTAAACTATTTTTAAATTAACATTTTTCATTTTAAACCATTTTAAAATTGACATTTTGAATTTTAAATGGTTTAAAAATAAATTTTAGTAAAAATAAGTGAATTTCAGATTTGGTTTTGGAGCTTGGTCAGGCAAACAGTGCTGCAAAAAGGGCAAAAATCCCTTATATCCTTAATCCTTAAATAAAATTAACCCCAAAAACTACATATCAGAGTCGCTTTTGAATGGTGGAGGCAAAAATTCCCATCGATCCTCTGTTTTTTAGGAATCTATTTCTCTGGGTTATGTCCAGGGTCTTATCTTGTCGACGGTATTTATCTATTTTAATTAATAAATTTGAAGAATTTCTCTATTTTGATATTTCTTTCTCTGGGAGGAGGTTGAAAGGTTCTGATGGAGCGTTTCGGGGTGACTCCGTGCGACCAAAAAAATCCAGTTCTTTGGCGTTAAATTTTTTTACGTGATGGAAAAAAAGCAAAAATTTGCTGTACTTATGTGCCTGAATTTTGGTTTTACCCAGTTTTCTCTTGATTTCTGCCAAATTCGCCATCCCATCCACCATAAATCCTCCTCCTTTGGTGGAGCCTTGACTTTGGCCAACAGCGACTGCTCCAGATTCCAGCATTCCCGGCGTTGCCTTTTCCAGGGAAAATCTCCCCGTTAAATGGCTAAAAATCCCCCAAATTTGTTTTGTTTTTTTTTTTTTTTTTAATTTCTCCTATATTTTTATTCACTGGGGTCATGGGATCCTCCCCAGGGGTCTGATTTTGGGCTGAAAATGGTAGAAAGTGGGAATTTTGGGGAAACGGTTACAACGAGCGATGTTAATTATAGCCTTTAAAAATTAAAACAAAAAAGAAATACTCTTCCTGCCCAAAAACCTGCTCTTCGGAAAGAGCAGAAAATGCTCTTTTTTGGGGTTTTTCACCCCAAACGGTGGCCGGGTGGACACGGGATGTTCTTGTGGTGGAATTTTTAGAGGTTTTTAATCTCTTTTTTTGGGCTGCTTTTCCCCAAATTGGTCATTTTTTCTGGTGTTTGCCGTCGCCGTTGGGTCCCTCTGAGACTCGTTGGCCAATGTTGACCTTGGGTTGCTCCCAAGGCGGCTCCACCTCCAGATTCCCCCAGAATTATCCCCCTGGAGGAGGGGGGTTGAAGTTAATTAAGTTAATTAATCACTTGTTATTAATGAATTGACGATTCCTGGGGTTTTTTACTCTCCCAAAGCTTTTTTTCCCCCCTTTTTTCCGTAAAATCCTCAATGGGAGACCTTCCTCGAAGGCTTTGGAAGGTGTTTCAAGACCTTTTAAGGAGCTTTAAGTCGATTTAAATCATTTTACAATCTTTTAAAAGACTTTTTGAGGTGCTTTGAGTCATTTTGAGACCTTATGAGGTGCTTCAAGTCACTTTAAGAGCTTCTAAGACCTTTGAAATGACCTTTTGAGGCACTTTAAATCATTTTAAGGCCTTTTTAAAAAATTTTGAAGATGCTTTAAGCCGTTTTAGGATCTTTGAAAAGACATTTTAAGAAGTTATAAGACCTTTTAAGACAATTGAAGTCATTTTGTGGCTTTTTCAGAGACCTTTTAAGGTGCTTTAAGAGGTTTTGAGTCGTTTTAAGACCCGTTTTAAGGGGCTTTGAGTCGATTTAAAGAATTTGAAGACCTTCTCAAAGACTTTTGGGGGCGTTTTAAGTCATTTTAGGGTCTTTTAAATTACGTTTTAAGACGCTTTAAGACCTTTTAAGATGTTTTTAAGACCCTTTACAAGCCCTGTTAAGGTGATTGAAGTGGATTTTAAGACCTTTTAAGAGGCTCTTAACTCGATGTAAGACACTTTAAGATGCTTTAAGGCCTTTGAAAAGACATTTTAAGGGGCTCTAAGTCTATTCAAGATGTTTTAAGACCTTTTCAGAGACTTTTTAAGACATTTTAACGACCTCTTACCTGCGTGTTAAGTCATTTTAAGACCTTTTAAAAAAAATTTAAGGTGTTTAAGTCAATTTAAATAATTCTAAGACCTTTTAAAAGGCCTTTTAAGGTGCTTTCAAGTCTCTTTACGTCATTTTAAGGCCTTTTAAAAGACCTTTATGAGGTATTTTAAGTTTATTTAAGTCAATTTAAGACCTTGTAAGGGGCTTTAAGTTGATTTAAGGCCTTTTCAAAGACGTTTTAAGACCTTTTGAAGACTTCTAAAGGCAATTTAAGATGGTTTAAGACCTTGTAAAAGACTTTTTAAGGTATTTTAAGACAATTTAAGGCCTTTTCAAGACTTCTGGAGATATTTTAAGCCCTGTTATTCCCACCACATGTGATTTGATGACCCTGAGCGGGACGGGACGATGAGTTTTACCGTCAAATACTTTGATATTTGTATTTTTGCAGGGGGGAGGATTTGTACATATTTGTCTTTTTTCTGGCACCGGTTGCGCTGGTTTGAGTGGGAAAAAAAAGAGATTTCAAATTCCCTGATAAACTTTAAAACTCACTTGTTGATTTTTAAGGAGATCTGGCCTCTTAATGATATTATTTTCTACTAACGAGGGGTTTATTTGCCCCTTCCCCCGATGGGATAAATGTTTTTGACGTTAAAATTGGTGCCAAACATGGATTTTTTTCCCTGGATTTTTGCTTTTCTTTGGATTTAACACTAAAAAAAAACCCAGATTGGGCATAATTGTGAGCGGGAATTAATTGCAATTAATTACAGTTCCATTTTTAGGTTCTTTTAAAGGGTGGGTTTGCCCCTTTTTTTTCAACCCGGAGCTTTTAAAATGGGAATTATTTGTGGTTTTCCCGCTTCGACTCCGTGCGATGGCTCTGGCCCTCCACGGGGCTGGAAATTTAAATACGTTAATTGATTAAATTAGGGATATTTGGCCAAAAATGGGCTGAAACTTGGAAATTCAGAGGCTTCGAAGGGAGGAAAAATTAATAATAATAAAAATAATTCTGATTTTTGTGGCATCAGGGGCGGGTCTGAGCCTTCGCCTTGGGCTCCGAGAGGGTTATTCCAGTTGAACTGGTTTTAATTAGCAATTAGTGGGTGCAAGTGACCCCTCCCTGGGAGCGTCGGGGGAGGGGGATCGAGCGTCGGCGGTTTTGGGGGGGAGGAGTGGCTTCAAATCCGGGTTTTTCTCCCCCAAATACTTTGCAAAACGCTTCCCAGGACCCAAAATACCGATGGGGTGGCAGGGAGAAATCACTAGTTGCGCTAATTATTAGGAGCAATCAAGACTTGAAAATTAAAGCAGAGCCTCCGTTGGGTCACAGGGGGGTTAATTTGGTGAATTTTCTGCATTTTCCTGGAGGAAAAATGCCATTTTTCGGTGTTTTATGTTGTATTTATGAGCCGAGGCAGAGGCAGCGCCGTTACCTTTAACGAGGGATTAAATGTTGGTTTTTTAGTTGAAAAACCCGGGTTTTGGGCAAATAATTAAGCGCTTCTGCTAACAAGGTATCGGCTCTGTGGTTAGGAGGAGGGGCGTTAACGAGGGGGTGGGTAATAAAGAGGTGATGACTCCCAGGAGTTTAGTTGGGAGGTTTAAATCGCAATTAATTGGGTTTTAATTAGCGGGAACTGGGGTTTAATTCCAAAAAACACGTGTTTAATTCAAATTTAAGCGGAAATTGCAGGTTCCTGGGTTTAATTCACAATTTCCTGGGTTTAATTCATAAAACACACAGTTTAAATCCACAAATATTTGGGTTCACAAATTCCCAGGTATAAATCACAAATAACTGGGTTTAATCAACAAATACCCAGATTTAATTCACAAATAGCCCAATTTAATTCATAAATACCTGGCTTTAATCCACAAATTCCCAATTTTAATTCACAAATTCCCAGATTAATCCACAAATACTCAGGTTTAATTCAGAAATTCCCGGGTTTAATTCACAAATTCCTGTGTTTAATTCACAAATACCTGGTTTAATCCACAGATAGCCAGGATTAATTTACTAATTCCCAGGTTTAGTTCACAAATTCCCCATTTAATTCACAAATTCCCATTTAAATCCACAAAATCCTGGGTTTAATTCAAAAATACAGGGTTTTAATCCACAAATACTTGGGTTTAATTCAAATTTTCCCGGGTTTAGTTCATGAATATCCAGGTTTAATTCACAAAAACCTAGATTTAATTCACAAATTTCTGGGTTTAGTCCGCAAATTCCGCGGATTTAATCCCAAATTCCCCAGGTTTAATTTGTGGCTCCTTTGTTTTAATTTCAAGGTTTAATTCAGGGTTAATTTAAAGGTTGAATTGTGGGTTCCTGGGTTGAGCACCCCCTTCTTGGGGTGCAGCATGTAACACCCCCTCAAAATTTGGGTCAAAATAGGCAAATTTTGGTGTATTTAATCAGATTTGGAGAATAACAGCCCACCCAGCAGCACTGCAGTTGCTGATATTCCTGATTTTGGGAGGAAATCGTGGGGTCTGGGGAGGGGGGAGAATCCACCGCTCCCACCTCCAAGAGCAGAATTAGTTAAAATTAACTTTTTTTACTAAAAAACCCACATCCGGCCCCAAATCTGGAAGGCCCTGCCGGTCCTAAAACCTCATCGAGCTTCCTTTCGGTAGCAAAATAATGATGTTTATTCTCAGTATTTCAACCAAAAGTTGCTTTTTGGGCTTTATTTTTTAATTTCAAGTCACTTTTAGCATTTATTATATTTTTCCCCAATAAATGTGTTATTTTCCTGGGAATCTCGAGGCAGGATTTACTGGGGAATTACTGTGGGATCAGGATTTTATCAGAATGTATAACTGCATGTTTTTAGCACACTTGTCATTTGAGCTTGATTTTTGGGGCCAGAACATGCCCGTTTCGGAAAATCGGGGTGAATTTCACCAAGAATGGATTTTTTTTCCATAATAGTTTTGATTTAGATTTAATATTTTTTTCCCACTTCACCTCGATCTGGTCCAAATATTTGGTAGAAATCTGTTTATTTTGATCCTCTCTCCACACTCTCGGGATTTCGCAGCCATGTAACCTCCGGCTTCTTCTCTCTTCCCCGCCCCCAAAAACCACCCAACACCAGCAAAAAATTGTAAATCTTTGCTATTTTTCTTTTTAAATAATAAAATCAATAAAGTGGCTTGCTCCGGAAAAATGCCCTTTTTTTGTACAATCGTGGGATTTTAACCAATAAGGTGGAAATTCGGACAATAAGGAACCATTATGTCGCAGTTTTGCCGTTGCGGGTAAATTTGGGTGGGAGTGAAAAAATGAGGATTTAGGGAAAAAAAAATATGTATTCCTGTGGCCGAGGACAGGAGCGGAGGCTCCTGCACCCATTTCCCCTAAAAACAGCTGGAAATGACCTTTTTCTTTAACGGGGGTGATTTTTAGCCCCACGGATGAGATTTAAACGGCCGATGTGGAACAGGGTCAGAGATGGGACGGGGCTTCTTCTGGGTGCTCTTGGTCTTCGGGGAGATGCTAGTGGAGATGTTGGACCACTCAACGCCAACGGTGACCCAATGATGGTCTTCGGCGGTGAAGAAGGTTCATCCTTGGTTGGGGTTGGCATCTCCAAAGTCACCAGTGCCCCCTGGGTCCATTGTGGCTTTGCCACTCATGTCTCCATTGGCTTCATCTTCTTGGTGAAGACATCTCTGGCCAATGTGAAGCACCATCGGGGTCAGAGATGGGACAGGGCTTCTTCTTGGTGCTCTTGCTCCCTGGGGAAACGCTGGTGGAGATGTTGAACCGCTCAACACCAACGGTGACCCAATGATGGTCTTCAGCGGTGAAGAAGGTTCATTCTTCGTTGTGGTTGGCATCTCTGAAGTCACCGATGCCACTGGGTGATCCCTTTGGGACCATTATGGCTTTGCCCCTCATGGTCTCCATTGGCTTTGTCTTCTTGGTGAAGTCACCCCTGAAATGTCATCAGGGTCGGAGATGGGACAGGCCTTCTCAGTGCTCTTGCTCCCTGGGGAGATGCTGGTGGAGATTTTGAACCACTCAACATTGGGTCAACTGTGACCCAACGTTGATCTTAAACAGTGAAGAAGATTCATCCTTCATTGGGATTGGCATCTCCAAAGTCACCTGGGTCCATCTTGGCTTTTTCACTCATGTCTCTATTGGTTTCGTCTTCTTGGTGAAGGCATCTCTGGCCAATGTGAAGCACCATCAGGGTCGGAGATGGGACAGGTCTTCTCCTGGTCTTTGGAGAGATGCTGGTGGAGACGTTGGACCACTCAATGCCAACGGTGACTCACCTTCGGCAGTGAAGAAGGTTCATCCTTTGTTGGGGTTGACATCTCTGAAGTCACCAGTGCCACTGGGTGATCCCTCTGGGGCCATCTTGGCTTTGCCCCTCATGGTCTCCATTGGCTTCATCTTCTTGGTGAAGGGTCTCCCAAAGCATCTGTTCACTTGTTGGCAGTTGATGGGGTGATTCAAACGGTGGGTCCGAGGATGGGTGGAGGAGACCTCAGCCATCTTCCCCAAAGGAGCAACGCCGAGAAGTGGGGTTTTGGAGTAGCCAACGCTCCCGGTCGAGCCGTAGAAGCTCCTTTTCCTACCCAAAATGGGGGCAGGGATGTCTTCAGCCGTAACACGTGGCTTTTTTTCGGTGACCCATGCTTCATCCCTCCCGATCCCGGCTTAGTCCCTGGCTTTTCTCCTCTCTTCCCACCCAACATCTGTTCTCAGTGGATTTCTCCCGATGTGGGGGTTTCTTTACCATCCTGTGAACGTTTTTATCCCCATTAAATTGGGGGGGGCTCCACGCGGCCACCTCAGCTCCCCGATGGCTGCGCCCAGACGCGTCTTATCCATAGGGAGCATTTGCCAGAGAAACTTCTCCCCATTCCTTGTCCCGGCCTTTTCCCCGGCATCAGCGTGATGATGGAAAAGGACACCAGGTCTTGGTCTTTCTGGAAAGTGGGTCTTCTCCTGGCAACTTTCTGGATCCATGGATGCCTGTCTGGAGCAGTAGATGCCAATTGGGGTCCACGGATGCCCATCTGGAGCCACAGCCACCCATGTGGATCCATGGATGGCCATCTGGAGCCATGGATGCTGTTCCAGAGCCATGGACACCCTTCTGGAGTTGTGGCCACCCATCTTGAGCCATGGACGCCCATCTAGAGCTGTGGGTGCAATCGGGATCCGTGGGTGCCCTTTTTCATCAGCCATGGATGCCCATCTGGAGCCACAAACATCCAACCGGATCCATGGACACCCAGCAGGATCTGCGGGCACCCAACGGGATCCATGGACACCAGACTGGATCCAAGGACATCCGACCGGACCCATGGTCACCAAACCGGATCCATAAACACCCAGCTGGATCCTTGGGCACCCCTCTAGACCCATGGACACCCATCCAGAGCATGGGCACCAAACTGGATCCTTGGGACACCCAACTGGTTCCTTGGACACCCAGCTGAATCCATGGGTACCCATCTGGACCCATGGATATCCAAACGGAGCCGTGAACACCCAACTGGACCCAAGGGCACCCAACCGGACCCATGGACACCCAATCAGATCCTGCCGGATCCAGGCCGTAACGTCAGAAATCATCAATCACAGGCTCCAAAAGCCTTTTCCACCTTGAATCCAAAAAACTTAGGTTTTAAAACCAAACATTTTTAGGCGGATTAATGGAAACTGAACCCCCAGCGCCGAGATTTTTCCCCAAAATCCTACTTTTTTCTCTATTTCAGCCTTAAAAATCAGCGAAACAGCCAATACCTGTCACTGACGCTGCCTTAGAATTAAATAAAAAAACAGATAAAGGAGCCAACTTCAGAAATTAATTTAATTTCTGGAGGGATTTTGGGGAAAATCCTATTTGGGAGACGTTTCCCGGGGAGCGGGGGCTTTTCCCTCTCCCCGGAATCGTCTCCGCGAGGGTTTTATCCATTTCGTTTTGCCTCATTCCACATCAAATAAAGGCCAAAAATCCCCTCTTCCAAGGGATTTTTGGGGCTGAATACGTGTTTCCAGATCCTGGATGTTTATTTCTCCTCTTTCTTGGCGCCGTTTGGGGAGAAAACCCTGGGAAATCATCTTCCTCCCCTCCCCCTGGATCCCAATTGTTTGTTTTTGATGACAACGCTTGAAAAATATCTCCAGGAAGGGAAGGACGCGCCGAACCCGGATTTAGGAGGAAAAATGATGGCGAGGGGGGTGGAAAATTGATGGTTTTGCCGCCGGTATATTTGAGATATTATTTATTTTTATTTAATATCCCTCTTCCTGCCAAGTTTCTCGCTCCTTGTGTCCTCCCCCCTCCTCCAGAACAAATCCGAATTCCTGGAATAACTGGAGTGTCCCGGTTGGGCGATGGCTTTTCTTGGCCATTGGGTTCCTTCTCCGCCGCGAACACCCCTGGGGGGGGACAGTGGGGACACACTGGGGGGGTCTTTGCCTTTGTTTTTCTTCTCCTTTTGGGGACAGTCCAACCCCATCGATGCCTGAACCCCCCCCCCACTTTTGCCGTCATCGGTCCCGAATCCCGTTGGGATCTTACTTGGGGGGGGAGTTGATGGGGAAGAGCAGCATCGGTGGGTATTAACTCTGTGTCCTCCCCACCCTTTTTTTTTGTCTTTTTGGCAGAAATGGCACCGAAATTGAAGAAAAAAGGGCATTCGGGGCGAGAGCAAAAAAAGGTAGGAAATGGAACGTCCCTCTGGTCTCCCCCGAGGTGGGATGGAAGCCCCCGGGAGGTTCAGGAACACCAGAAATGGGGCTGCCCCCCACCCCCCATCTCCTTCGTCAGCCAAAAAAACCTCTGGATTTGGCTCGGAAACTCTCCTGAGCCAGAATTTTTTTTGGGGGGGGAGGAGGTGGTTAAAAGGGACACCGGGAAGGTGGGTTCGGGGACTGGGAGGGCACTTGGGTCACCAGGAACGTGTTTTTTCGGGGACTGGAGAGGGGTTTGAGTGACCAGAAAGGGGGTTTTGGTGATCAGGGAGAGGTTTTGGTGAGCAGGATGGTGGGACCGAGATGACGTTCTGGTGACTTGGAGGCATTTTGGGCACTGGGAAGGCATTTTGGTGGCCATGAGGGGGGCACTTCATTGACCAGGAAGGGATTTTGGTGGGCAAGAAGGTGTTTTTGTTGACCAAGAAGGTGTTTTCAATGACCAAGAAGGTGATTTTGGTGACCAAGAAGGTCTTTTTGTTGATGAAGAAAGTCTTTTCATTGACCAAGGTGGTCTTTTCGTTGACTGAGAAGGTCTTTTCGTTGACTGAGAAGGTCTTTTCGTTGACTAAGAAGGTCTTTTCGTTGGCTGAGGTGCTTTTGGTGACCAAGAAGGTGGTTTTGGTGACCAAGAAGGTTTTTTCATTGACTGAGGTGGTTTTGGTGACCAAGAAGGTCTTTTTGTTGACCAAGGTGGTCTTTTCGTTGACCGAGAAGGTCTTTTCATTGACCGAGAAGGTCTTTTTGTTGACCAAGGTGGTCTTTTCGTTGACCGAGAAGGTCTTTTCGTTGACTGAGAAGGTCTTTTCGTTGACCAAGGTGGTCTTTTCGTTGACTGAGGTGTTTTTGGTGACCAGGAAGGATTTTAGGCAACTCACGGCTGTTTTTTCCTCCCTCCTTTAGCATCACCATCACCACCACCAACCGGTGCAGCAGCAACCGCCGCCACCGCAGCCTCCTCCTCCTTCGCAGCCGCAGCAGCCTCCGCCGCCGCCGCCGCAGCCGTTACCACCGCAGCCCCTCCCTCCCCAGCAGCCCCCACCCCCGCCGCCCCCCGTCCCTCAACAAGCAGCTCCTCCCCCCATGAAGTCTTCTCCTCCACCTTTCGTCCCTGCCCAAGTCCCCGTCCTGGAGCACCCGCTGCCGGGGAACATGTTCGACACCATGACGCATTTCACCCAACCCATCATGCACCTCCCTCAACCGGAGATGACCCCCCATCTCCCCCCCCAACCCCCCGAGCACAGCACTCCTCCCCACCTCAACCAGCATGCCGTGGTGTCTCCTCCAGGTGAGCTTTTCTTCTGGGGATCAGCCCGACAAGCGTGGTCCTTCCCCACCGGGGTGGGGGAGGAAGAGGATGGCCTTGGGTTGGGTTGGGTGGTTTTTAGTCCTCCTCCTTGGACCATCGGGGGTGGTGGGTGGGCGAGGGGAGGTTCTCCACTCCTGACGTCCTTTGTCCACCATCTCATAGAAGGCTTTGGGTGGGAAGGGACCTTAAAGACCACCCAGTGCCACCCCCGGACGCCTCCCACCAGACCAGGTTGCTCCAAGCCCTGTCCAACATGGCCTTGAACCCCTCCAGGGATGGGGCAACCACAGCTTTTCTGGGCAACTAGGTTGCCCATGTCTTTCTTGGCCACCTTCTCATCTCCAGGTCCTTCTCCTGTTCTCCATCCCTTCACTCCTCAGCCTGGATTTGGGCTTGGGATAGCCCCAACCCCACATCTAGGACCTTGCCCTTGACCTGGTGGAACCTCATGAGGTTCTCACTGGTCCACCTCAGGCCTTCCCAGGTCCCTCAACCTGCTGGCCACCTTCTCACCCCCAAGTCCTTCTCCACAGGGCTGGTCTCCAAGCCTGGATTTGAGCTTGAGATTGCCCCGATCCCATGTGTAGGACCTTGCACTTGGCCTGGTGGAACTTCAGGAAGTTCTGATGGACCCACCTCTCATCTCCTCCCCCTTTTTTTTTTCTCCCCAGCTTTGCACAACGCTCTGCCTCAGCAGCCCTCCAGACCCAGCAACCGAGCGGCCGCCCTCCCCCCGAAGCCTTCTCGTCCCCCGGCCGTCTCGCCGGCCATGGGCCAGCAACCCCTCCTCCCACAACCCCCCCTGCCCCAACCCCCCCAGGTCCTGCTGGAGGACGAAGAACCACCTCAACCTCAACCTCCGCCGCCTCCTCCTCCTCCTCCTCCTCCTCCTCCCCACCACAACCTGCCCCTCAGCGCCAGCCAGATGCAGCTCTACCTTCAGCAGCTGCAGAAGGTGCAGCCCCAGAGTCCTCTTCTCCCTTCAGTGAAGGTCCAGACCCAACCCCAGCCCCCCCTCCAGCCCCCCACCCACCCCACGGTCCAGCAGATGCCGCACCAACCGCCGCCGCCGCCGCCACGGACCATCCACATNAGCAGCAACCCCAGCATCCACCACCCTCCCAGCCCCCACCGCCACCCCCACCGCCGCCACCCCCACCGCCACCGGCGCCGGCCAAACCGCAGCAGGTCATCCAGCACCACCCGTCGCCGCGGCACCATAAGCCCGATCCCTACTCGACGGGTGAGCAGGACAAGGGGTCGAGTTGAGTTCCATGGCATGGGGCGACAGGGTTGGGGCGATGGGGGTGGGTTCCACGCGGCCCCCCAGTACCTGTCGGTAGAGAGGAGAGGGTGTCCAGGTTCTCGGATCTTTGAGGAACTCAAGGATGTCAAGGTTTTGAGGATCTCAAGTGTTTGAGGATCTTGAGGATCTCGGTTTTTGAGGGTCTCGAGGTTCTCAGATCTTTGAGGAACTCAAGGATCGATCTCAAGGTTTTGAGGACCTTAGTTTTGAGGATCTCCAGGATCTTGGACCTTTGAGGAACTCAAGGATCTCAAGTGTTTGAGGGTCTCGAGGTTCTCAGATGTTTGAGGAACTCAAGGACCTCAAGCATTTGAGGATCTCGAGGATCTCAAGTATTTGTGGATTTTGAGGTTCTCAAATCTTTGAGGAGCTTGATCTCAATTCTTGGGGAAACTCAAGGACTCAACTTTTTGAGGAGCTCAAGGTCCTCATTTTTGAGGAACGAGGTTCTTGATTTTTTGAGGAACTTGAGGATCCCGAGTCTTTGAGAAATTCGAGGCTCTCAAGCTTTTCAGGAACTCAAGGATCTCATTTTTGAGGATCTCGAGGGGCTCAAATTTTCCAGGATCTCAAATTTTTGAGGATCTTGAGCATCTTAAGTGTTTGAGGAGCTCAAAGGTCTCATTTTTTAGCATTTTGAACATCTCAGGGACCTCATTTTTGAGGCCCTCAATCTGAAACTTTTGAGGAACTGGAGAACTCAAGTTTTTTAAGGAGCTCAAATGTTTGAGAATCTTGAGTATCTTGGGTTTTTGAGTCTTGGTGCAGCTCTGATGTCAGAGAACCTCACGTCCATCACCATCCCGGCTGGGTGCCAGCATTGGGTGGAGGAGAAGGGATGATCTGGGGCGGGGGGAACACACTTGGTGCGATGACCTCCAACCACCCCAGAAATCAGAGAAAGCAGCTGAGATAACATGGCCACGGGGCTCAACCTTCAAGGTTGACTTGTGGAGATCCCAGATCTCCACCATGACCATGGGCTTGGTGGTGCCACCACCCATGTTCCCGATGGAGAACATCTCCGGCCGGGATAACCCTTGGGCAGCTTGGCCAAGATGGAGCTTCTTGGCTCCCAAAAACCTCCCGTTGGGCTCGGAACCACCATCTCCTGTCTCCATGGCTCCAGGAGAAGTTCAGGGAGGGCAGAATCGGTGCCCAGGTGTCCTGGGAACATTGGTGGACCAGCAGAAGGGACCAAATTATGGGGGGCCACCACCAACGGGGTGGAGGAGGCAGGAAGCTCCACCACAAAGCCTCAGAACATCTTCTTGGGTGGTTGGAGGTCTCTTGGGGACATCCCAGGGCCACCGTTTGGGGGTGTCCCACGGCACGGGGGGGATGTTCTTCAGGTGACGGCGGTGACGACGACGGATTAACTGATTTGGTGCCAAACTGTTCCCAGGTCACTTGAGGGAAGCCCCTTCCCCTCTCATGATGCATTCCCCACAGATGCCGCAGTTCCAGGGTTTGGTCCACCAGTCGCCACCTCAACAAACCATCCAGCCAAAAAAACAGGTAAAAAAAAGACAAAACCACCCAAAAACGGGGGTGGGGGAGGGTGTCCCCACCAGTGGGTGGCCAACGGGGACCATCGTCTTCCCACCACCGTCAAGGGAAGGAAGAACTGAGAAGCCCTCAAAGGAAGTCCTTCATTGGCCAACGGTTGCCTTCATGGGGGGTTGGGGGGATGAGGGATGGGGTGTCCGTCCGCGTCCCCCCACCCCAGATATTTGGTGACCCTCCCCCTCGTTATCGCGACAGGAGATGCGAGCGGCCTCCGTCGTCCAATCGCAGCCCCTGGTGGTGAAGGAGGAGAAGATGCACTCGCCCGTCGTCCGTAACGAGACCTTCAGCCCCCCCTTACGGCAAGACCCCCCCAAACACCCAGAGAGCATCAAACCCCCCACCCACATCCCCCAGCGTGAGTCCCCCGGGGGACACCCCCCCCTCTCCCCCTCCCCAATATGGGTCACCCCCAAATTGGGTGGTGGACACCCACCAGGACCTCCATATGGGTGGTGGAGAACCCATCACCCCCCCCAGTTTTGGTGGTTGGAGACGCCCATCACTCCCCATTTTGGGGCTGAGACACCCAATTTTGGGGGCTGAGACCCCCATTAGCCCCAGTTTTGGGGGCTGAGACCCCATCACTCCCCATTTTGGTGATGGAGACCCCCATCACCCCCCGTTTTGGTATCTGAGACCCCATCACCCCCTGGTTTTGATGGTGGAGACCCCATCAAGCCTCCAGTTTCCATAGTGGAGACCCCACCACATCCCATTTCAGGGGATGAGACCCCCATTGCCCCCCCAGTTTTGGGGGCTGAGACCCCCATTGTCCCTCATTTTGGGGTTGCGACCTCCAATTTTAGGGGTTGGGAACGCCATTGGCCCCAGTTTTGGGGGCTGAAGCCCCCATTAGCCCCCATTTTGGTGATGGAGACCCCCATCACCCCCCAGTTTGGTATCTGAGACCCCATCAACTGCCCGGTTTCGATGGTGGAAACCCCTTCAACCCTCCAGTTTCAATAATGGAGACCCCAGTATCCCCCATTTTGGGGGTTGAGACCCCCAATTTCGGGGGCTGAGACCCTCATCACCCCCCATTTCAGTGGTGGGGACTCCATTACCCCCCAATTTTGGTGGCTGAGACCCCATCAACCTCCCGGTTTTGGGGATGAACCCCCAATTTTGGTATCTGAGACCCCATCAGCCCCCCAGTTTCGATGGTGGGGACCCCAGTACCCCCCATTTTGGGGCTGAGACCCCCAATTTCGGTGACTGAGAACCCTATTGCCCTCCAATTTTGGGGGGCTGAGACCCCATCAACCCCCCAGTTTCGATGGTGAAGACCCCAAACCCCCCCCCTCCTTTTTGGGGCTGAGACCCCAGTTTTGAAGGCTGAGACCCCATTATCTCCCTGTTTTGGGGCTGAGACCCCCCAATTCTGGTGGCTGAGACCCCATCAACCCCCCAGTTTCGATGGTGGGGACCCCAGTGCCCCCCATTTTGGGGGCTGAGGTCCCCATCACCCCCCATTCCAGTGCTGGAGACCCCATCATCACCCATTTTGGGGGCTAAGACCTCCAATTTTGGGGGCTAAAACCCCATTATCCCCCCATTTCAGTGATGGAGACGCCATCACCCCCCGTTTTGGGGGCTGAGACCCCCAGTTTTGGTGGCGGAGCCCCCCCCCCAAGACTGACAGGGTCCCCTGGTTTTTAGGGCCGGAGATGAAACCCATGGAGGGGGGGCGACCCGTTATCAGACCCCCGGAGCAGAACCCCCCCCCGCCGGGAGTGCAGGAGAAAGAGCGGCAGAAACAGGAGCCCAAAACACCCGTCGCCCCCAAAAAGGTAACGCCATCGGGGCCAAAAAATGGGGGGAAAACCACCCAAAATCCAGAATTTGACCTAAAATTAAGCAGGACCTTGTTGGTGGCCTGAATTTGGGGTGGATTTGGTGAAATTTGGCCAAGATTGGGTGGTTTCCACCTTGGAATTTCTCCATCTGGAATTTTTCCACCTCCCAATGTTCCCCATGGAGGGTGGAGAAGTGGAGATGTTCTCCAGAGGCACCTGGAGAAGCTCCAGGAGTGAGTCCGTGAGGACCTCCTGAGGTTCTACATGAGGTTCTCCAAGGTCAAGTATAGGATCCTGGGCATCAACATGGGTTGGGGAGTGAAGGGACAGAGAAGGAGCCCCATGGAGAAGGACTCAAGGGTGTTGGATGGAAAGTTGGCTATGATTTGGCCAACCGTGTCCATCAGAAGAAGCATGGTCAGAAGGTCCAGGGAGGGGATGCTCCACCTCTGCTCTTCTGAGACCCCCATCTGGAGACCTGCGTCCGGCTCCGGGATCCTCAGGACAAGGACGTGGACCTGTTGGAGCAGGTCCAGAGGGGGTTGTGAAGATGA
Organism: Calidris pygmaea; assembly: GCA_003697955.1. Taxonomy (NCBI): domain Eukaryota; kingdom Metazoa; phylum Chordata; class Aves; order Charadriiformes; family Scolopacidae; genus Calidris; species Calidris pygmaea. Next base: position 1,652 of record QJSC01010737.1, on the reverse strand, counting down.
TCCAAGAGCTGGAGCTCCTCCACTGGGAGGACAGGGCTGAGACTTGAGGTTCTCCAACCTGGAGAAGGCTCCAGGAAGACCTTCTTGGGACTTTCCCGTGGATAAAGGGACTTAAGAAAGATGGAGAAAGACTTTTTGACCCAAGACCAGTAGGACAAGGGGAGATAGTTTTAAACTGGGAGAAGAGAGGTTTAGGTGGGACCTAATGTCCACTCCAACCATCGATGGTTGGGCTCAATGATCAGAAAGGTCCAACCAAGGGCCATTCATAATTTTAGGGAAGAAAGATTTTACTCTGAGGGTGGAGACACTGCCCAGGTTGCCCAGAGATGCCCCAACCCTGGGAACATTCAAGGTCAGGTTGGACGAGGCTCCGAGGAACCTCAACTTGGTGAAGATCTTCCTCCTTGTGGCGGGAGGTGGGACCAGTTGACCTTAGAAGGCCCCTTCCACCCAAACCATCCTGTGATTCCACGTGTGGAAAACAGGCGGTGCCAAGGAGCTGGTCCCACTTGGGTTTGGAAAAGGAGAAGCTCAACCTTGATAGCGGATGGGGATCCACCACCACCTCCAGCCCTGAGGAACCGAAAGGGGGTTCCATGAGTTGGTTCGGTGCCAGTGACCGGCTTTTCGGCATCGTCTTCCCCTCCTTTCTTCTTCACCAGACTCTTCCTCACCCACCCGACCTTTCTCTCTCTCTCTCTCTCTGTAGGACCTAAAAATCAAGAACATGGGTTCCTGGGCGAGTTTGGTCCAGAAACATCCCACCACCCCGTCCTCCACGGCCAAGTCCTCCAGCGACAGCTTCGAGCAGTTCAAGAGGGCGGCGCGGGAGAAGGAGGAGCGGGAGAAGGCGCTGAAGGCTCAGGCGGAGCAGGTGGAACGGGAGAAGGAGCGGCTGAGGAGGGAGCAGGAGAGGATGAGGTGAGACCACCATTGTTGCCACCATCACAAACACCACCATCCTCACCACAAACACCACCACCACCACGACAACTATCATCACCACCATCACAATCACCACCACCATCATCATCACAAACACCACCACCACCATCATCACCATCTCCACCACCACCACCATCACAACCACCAAAATCACCACAGCCATCATCACCATCACCACAATCACAACCACCATTGTCATCACAATCACCACCACCATCATCATCGCCCTCACAAACACCACCGTTGTCACCATCATCATCACAAACACCACCATCGTCACCATCATCATCGCCCTCACAAACACCACCGTTGTCACCATCATCATCACAAACACCACCGTTGTCACCATCATCATCGCCATCACAAACGCCACCAACACCATCATCACCCGTCTGGTGGCACCACTCCCATCCCATCCCATCCCATCTGGTGGTGCCATCCCATCTCGTGCCACAAATCCAGTCCACTCTGGTGCCACCAATCCCATCTGGTGGCACCAATCCCATCCCGTCCCATCGCATGGCACCAATCCCTTCCCATCTGATGGCATGATCCCATCTTGTGCCACAAATCTAGTCCCCTCTGGTGGCACCATCCCATCCCATCCCATCCCATCCCATCCCATCCCATCCCATCCCATCCCAGTCTCACCCACCATCCCATCTGGTGGCACCACTCCCATCCCATGGCCCCATTCCATCCCA
>QJSC01010736.1:0-51463 GCA_003697955.1 Calidris pygmaea | reverse complement strand
CTCAACAGTTCGGATTATTGGAACACTGAGATCTCTCCCTTCAGGCATCTGATTCCATAGACAAAGAAAGAGAACTTTGGGCATTATGTTACTTTTTCCTTCTCGTATACTTTGTTAAACATCAAAAGAATCAAGTTGGTTTACCTTTGAAATGAGTTTGTATGGCTGGCCAGGTTGTTTGATGATTTTCATGTGATGTTCTGGAAGTCCATAAAACCACTGGCACTATTTAATAAATAATTCTAGTTGTAACAGTACTGGCAGGAATAGTAAGAAAAAATCACTATTCCCAATGTAGAAATTACCCTAATTAATACTTTAAGCAGAGAAGCACGGTGTTTACTACCTCTGTCAATATGGGAATAATTAAAATTGAATACTGATCTGTATCCAAAGATGTGATTTATGTATGCAGTTCGAGGTAGCATGAAAAGGCAGCAGAAAGCACCAGTAGATTTTCACTCCAATTCACGTGATGGGGGAACAACAAGCCTTTAGAACAGGGAGAGTCAGAATGTCAAAAAATGTCTACTTGTCAGCCAGGGGAAAGGAAGCAATTGTTTGGGCAGATTTTGCACCTAAGTTCTGTGGCAATGATTACTGAGCACTCTTTGAGCTAATCCACTGTACGCAGAAAGAGGATGGAGCAGTTTTCCTTGAGACTGCGTCTGCAATGCAAAGAGTATGTCATTTATGGATCCCTGACAGATAGTTTGTCTTCTGTGACTTGGACCTCTTATCTCTGATGCGTTCTCTGATTTCAGAGGCAGTTCCTGCACTTCCTGTTGTATTCTGTATATTGACGTCCATAACCTTGAAAATAAATAATTTACTTTGAAGGCTGGATATGTTATCGTATGTCTAAATCCCTCTACTATACTTCCTACTTCATGTGTGCAGGTACTTGATGTCTGATTCATCACACATGGAGATTGTATAGCTTAGACACTTTTATTTTAAAATCATACTTTTTATAAATCGAAAGTTGAAGAAAATAGCTAAGCAAATATCCCCGAGTACTGCAAGGAAAAGATCAGATGGGTCAAAAAAACCCCATAAAATATACCAATGCTCATTTTAACTGATTAGACTGATTTATTTTTGTCTTTTTTCATTTGCTTGACAAATTGCTCTGACACACATCTGCAATAAAGAGAGCTCCAAATGTGCTCAAAGGTAGAATTTTTCTGTGTTGTCTTGAGAGAAGCATCAGGCTTCCAAGAGATGATTTTTCCTATGCTAATATTGTTTATATTCCCTAATCTTCCTTTAGTCTTACTACACAGATCATCCTTTACTTGTCTTTTTCCTTTAGCGTTTTTTATTTAGCATGTAATTTGCTATTAAATCTTATTATTCTTCCACTATCAAATTCCCTTGTATGTTCTTCTGTAGTCACTGACAATGTTCAGCTAGAAATCTAAACTGTCAGGTCAGTGGTTCACTTAAGAGTTTTGTGAACTTCAGAACAGATTTAAGAAATACTACCATTACTATTTTGCATTTATAACATCTTTAAAATGAAGATTACAAAGACATTCATGATCATAAATTAAGCTTCACAATGACCTTGAAAACCTGACATATAAATGCATGTTCTTTTACATTTTGCAGCATGAAGATTATCACACTGAGTAAGTAAAAAAAAAAAAAAAAAAAAAAAGACCCATGTTTTGCAATGGTTAAGTGATTATTCTAATATTTTTCTGAAGGAGCAGTCGCTGCTACATTTAAAAATCAAGATGACTTTAACTATGAATTATTAATCAAAAGCCACAGACAGTCACTTTTGGGTATAATTTACATTACACATCTTAGGATACATAACTGTTACAGTCTGCTTAATAATTAGGTCAGTAGAAAGACAGTACCTTCCAGACAGGTATAGGTTCGGGTCAGCCTGTGAGGCAATTCATCAAACTTGGTATAGTGCCTCCCAGGCAAGTAGCTATTCACTTTCGTCTGGAAGAGAACGCAGAGCGCTGAGATGTGTCCCAGGCAGAAAATTAAATGGGTCAGCCTTGGAGGCAGCCCAGAGATGTGACTGTTCAGATTTCTTTGAAAATGGATTAACATTCTAAGGTCATTTCTGAGTACATAACTATTGACTCCTGCTAGATGACAAGCCATTATTCATGGACTTCCTTCCATTCGAAGGGATGCTTGTTGTGGCTTATCTTAAAAATAGATTGTGAGCCAATTAGCCTTTGATTGTAGGAATAAAGTCCTGTTTGTGAACAGCAACGTATGTTTTACCAGACCATAAACCATCATTGACCCTGATGGCTGTATCTTTGCTATGGATACTAAAAGAAGTTCACTCTTAGTTGGTATTGCAGAAACTGAGACTACATGTTAATATTTAAGAAAGATACGAAGTTTCAAACAGGAAGGCTTGTATATACATCTGCTTCTATATTAAGCCTTTGACAGGATTGAAAGTCTAGTGAGCAGATGCTTACTTGGAGTGCATATGTTCATGACTTGGAAGAGAATGTCAACGGATGTTTAAACTGGCCTTTTATTCATCCTCATGTGAAAAATGAAGCTACTGTATTGTTTGAAGAACAAATACTGAAAAACCACAATTACTAAAGTAGCAATGTAACCCAGACCCTATAAAATAGAAAATGTGGACATATTTGACTTGACCAAACTAAACAGGAAGCCTGGGAGAAGAGAGGAAGAGTAGCAAACTAGTACACAACAAGGATTTTTTTATTCTATTTCCTCTCAGCTGTTCCCTTTCTTTTCTTATAAACTCGTCAGTTTGTTCTGCATTGTAGCTGTAAGACTATAAATGGAAGCATGATATTATCTGAGGAGTGGGAGCCAAGTAGAGAATAGAGGGCATCCAATAAATTGGAAATTCTGATAGATCTTGCTGAGTGCCAAATGGCATGTGCGTAGGTTAGCAACGCTGAAGCAATTCTGGCAACAGAGAAGAAATTTGGCAGAGATGATTCAGAGAAAGGGCAGTTTCATATGGGAAGGCCTAGAGAGACCAGGTGGACAGTGGGGCACTTAATGAAGAGCTGCTAGATACAGAAGGTGGTTGGAGAAAGAGGAAACTTTGGTTTGGGACTAACTAGGAAGATGCCTATGCTTACTTCCTGTGAAACCCATGCTAAACCAAAATATTTTATACTGAAAGCCAATGCTCTGAGACATATTCTAGGATGCTTTGTAGTGTTACAGTCCAGATTTTAAAAGTGGTGCTAGAAAAGTACAGATCATCAAGAAAACCTACCGCAACCACAAAAATAAAAAAAAAATATTAAAAGCTATGGTGGGGGAATGTCTTTAGGCAGACAGACTAATGTAATGTCTGTTTGGATTTTATACAGTGAATGTTTAATGTAAATGCTTGAGCTCTACTTGGAACAGATGACAACTCCCTTCTCAAGTTGGATGCTTTCATTACTGGTTAATACAATGGTACATACATTTTGTTCTTTGTGTGGTCCCATAAATCTCAAAACCAATCCACAAGAAGAATACAGAGAAACATTATTGCTTCACTTTAACTCTGCCTTTTCCTATTGTCAGTGTTATATTACCTATAATGTGTAGAATGGAGGTTTGGACACCTGATTGCTAGGCTCATTTCATGTCTCAGCATTTTAAGTTGTTGTGATTTGGGCTGTTTCACCAAACAGCCCAGGACATGTCTAGGCTGTTTCACCAAAAAGGGTGAATGTGGCACAGCCATGATTGCGTGTCTTATCGTCATGAGTGAATTTCCCTGAGTGGGATTAAATGCACCGAAGAGGTCTAAAGTTTACTGTCAAAGTCACAATCAGCGGTCCTTTTACAGTCAAAGAGGAGAAATAAGCACCACCAGAGTCCTATTCATTACCTGTATTTCAGATTCTACTTCAGAGTGAGAGGAATCACACCTTGGAAGGGCCTTGAATTTCCTAAATGACTGAAGATTTACTGACTCACTGAAGGTCAAACGTCAGAGACTTTGTTAGTGGGTGAAGAGTTTTCTGTTGGGTTTTTTTTGGTTTTTTTCCAAAATCGTTCTTAGAAGTCTTTAAATCCTCAGAAAAGCTAATAATCTATAGTAACTATTATTAAAAAATCTCAAAAGTGTCTGAAGTTGCAACTTTTCAACACTGTAGTTCAGGGTTCACACTTCCCTATTCATCCTACAGATGAGAAATCCATGCACTGGGTATTAATTGTTTTAGAACCTTGTCTGTCATAGCGATGGGATGGAGAAGGTCAGGTACTCAGTTACACTGTGGATTAGCTTTTAAAACGTTTTAACCTGACCAGGTAAATGAATTAATCAAAAACAACACCAAGGCTCTTGTCATGGCTATAAATGTAATGATATGTATTTTCTTTTGGTGACAAAATTTAGAATATGGAATGAGCTATGTGCTGCTTGCAGGCAAAATCCATTCTGTATTTTATTTTTATGCATTTTTAATTGAAATATTTTCTGTGGTTCATTTGGATTCAAATAGAAATTAATATATTTAATTTTAAAGAAGCTGACATTATGGAACACCTGAAGTGTCATTTACTGACAGAGATTATGTAGTTTTCTGTTTCCCTTAAAGTTTTTTGGTACAACTATCCTTGCTTTGACTGTGAGAAAGAAAAGTGTTCTTTTAAACATCTTGTTTCATCAAATGAAGATCAGGAAAATTGTGAAAGTTTGATTTTTCTTGAGCAAGAGATTTCTAAATCCCAACTATCTCCTGGAATTGTCACTGTTTTCTGTAAAGTGCTAGCTTTATAAACCCACCCTGCTTTAAAAGCTTGTTGGGTAAAAACTAAAATGATAATTTTCAACAAGTAGCGTATGATACCCACATTTTCTCTCTATTCTTTAAAGTCACAGAAATAATTATTCTTGCTTCAAGCACAGTTACTCCCAGAGTTTCTGTAGTGGTGTTTTGCTTCCTCCATTGATTCTGACACATATTCCTCCTTGAAGATACAATAAGAAGCACAATACATGGATGGGGTTACAGACTCCTTCTCTGCTCTGTTTTTTAAATTCACATTATCTAATGCCTCCAGGTAATAAAGAAGTAGATAAACCTATTAATCAATAGAATTAAATTGGAAAGTAGAGGTTCTGTGGGCACAAATATCCTTACCTCTACCACCAGACTTCCTTGATAAGTAGGCAGTCAGCACAAATCTGTGAGCCATTTATACTTTATATTGGCATGCCATTACGGTCAGTGTTTAACTATTTCAATGTTGTGAAATTCATCTCTAAATCGTCCATGTTTCTGCTGCATTTCCACTGAAGTGCTAACCTTCCTTTGTCAGCTTTGGCAGTACAAACAATGCTTCTGAGTTTTGCTGAAGCTTAACAGGAACAAGAATGTCAACAAAAAACATGCTGTGGAAAAAATAATAAAAACAATGGCAACAGAAAAAGAAACTCTTCTGTGTTGCCATTTTCAGTAAAAAGCAAAAGAAGACAAAACAAAAACCGGTTACAGATGAAGCTGCTAAATACCCCTACATTGAAGCTTTGCTTTGGAAGCAGTCTAAAAAGACTTTCAGGAAACTGTATCAAGAGACAAAATGTCACACATGTAAATGCTTTCATTGAACTATTTCAGTCTGAGATGACAAAATACATTTGGGAAAACACAAGCATAAGACAAAATCAGTGCAATGAAGATCACACCCTGAAACTTAGTTTAAGGTTCCTCTCCATGCCTAACTTCCTGTATTTGCTCTATAAATACAACTTTCATTGCTGAAAATTTCCAGGGCCCTATCTGAATGCCCTAATGGGCCTCACTGGCGTTGACTAGTCCTGCCTTCCCCCAGATCCCTCCAACCTTTACCCATTGGCCCAGGAGCCATGTTTCAGCTTAGGTCCATGAGTCCCTTCCTTAGTGAGGCCATAGGCATGCCAGTCTCCAGCTCCGCCACAGCCCTGAACTGCCCAGCCATTGGCCCCACTGATTTGAGCATAACACATGGTCTGATCTCAACTCTGCATTCCTAAGAGCTCCTTGGGATTTCTTGTCAGAGTTGTACGGATTTCTTTGTTCTAATTTCACAACAGACACATAGGAAGAGGATTCTCTCATCATTCTGTGATGAGAGAATAATCTCTTGATATCACTAGGTTATTGAAAATAACTCTTCTTTAAAATAAAGAAGTTCATTGATATCAAGTTTCAGGTTCCTTCCACTTGCTTTTAGGCATCTAAGCATCTAAGCAAGGAATATTGAGATTGATTCACTTCATGTGACTTCAGGCAGTTGTTGAGTGCCTAGTTCAAGCTATCTGGTTTGAGATTTTAGATCTGTTTGGATAGTGCTTTGAGAGTTTTATTTCTGACATTTGCCTTTGGAGAGATCCTAATTCAAGCTAGTGCTTATTTGAGAAAGTTCAGCACACTGGAATAAATTTTGACCAAAGGGTGGAAGCAACTTAAATGGCCATTCAGCTTCACCAACTCTTCAGACAAGGCAGTCATGATTTGTTTTTAATATGTAACTACAGCCAAAAACGTTAATAATGAGTGAAAATGGAAAGTGGTAAGAGCTGTATAGCTGCAGCATCACGAAGCATTGCTGACAGGAGGAGACACACACCCCTGCCTCCTCTGCCACAGTTCAAGACCAAATGACAGTATGTAGACTAAATAGACTTGGATACCAGAGCATTTAATCAGAGTTGTATGCAGTTTTATAAATTACAAGACTTCCTTACACTGCAGTAACCACGTGATCATTCCTCCTCCCAGCTCTCATAATCCTGCTGATGTGCAGGGATGGATGGTGACGTGTCACTGTGCCACTCAGACTGCATTGCAGCAGCTTGAGCACCTTGTGCTGCCCCCCTGCTCATATGCCTCAACCAGTCTCTGGTGCAAACGTATCTGCCCCAACCCTACCTTTGCTGTTTAAAGATTGTGATGGGGACTGCCCCCTTCTGTAGAGCAAACAAACCCCCTTATCCTTGAAGGAGAAGAAAAAGGAAGATCAGTCCCTGTCCCAGACCTTGTCCCAGTGTTCCAGGTTCCAGTCACAAGCACACGACTGCAGTGACTTTAGACATTGAGAATACAGCCCTTTTCACTTAGCAGCCACTTAGACTTTAGGGCAACCCAACTCCACGACTGTTTTCTGAATTTTTCTGCTCTATATCACAGTCTTGGTGGGCAGTTCTCAGAGTTTTTCTTCAGGAAGTCATTACAATTTTCTAATTCACTTGCATTGTTTTCTGTATCTTCCTTCTGTTCCTCCAGTTTCTGTACTTTTCCCACTAAAATCTTATATGTGAAGGTACAATCTCACATTAAGGTTGCACATTTTTCCGTGTTCCCCTTCCACAGATTGAACCCTTCCTGAAGTTCATTTTCCAATAAACCAGGATTGTCTACCCTCCCCTTCCAACAGGGGTATGCATTTTGGTCAAACAGCATGTTAAGAGGTCCTGATTATCCCCCTATTCAGGGACCAGAAGTTCTTCTTTCTTGCTCCCCTTCCCACAGCTGTCTGTGACTGATGTAAACACTGTCTCACTTCTGACACCAATGGACAGTGCAGACACTTGGGTACCAAGACATTTTAACCACAGATAAATGAACACTTTTAGGAGGTCCCTGTCCTGTGGAAGGTATGGACCAGTCAAGAAGCAAGGTTGTGCAGGTTGATATTGATGTCCCTGCCATGCAATGTGTTGTCCTGGAGCTGGACCTTGGTGTCCCAGGCCTCTTGCTTCATTCTCTCTCTGGATACCTTCACTGGTATGATCACGTAGAGAAAACATGATTCCTGATCAATCTGTTCAAGTTTCATTGGTGCTTAACACCTGGCTGCTGTATACCAAAATACATACACATGTATGTATGATGCTCAATATCCGATCCCCTCGAAAGTTCTCCGTGTCTTCACAAACTTCTCAGTGATTGACAGGTTGTTCATGCTGGAGATGCTCCTCCATCCTTAAAACTATGCTACTTCCTTTACCTAAAGTTTTAACCTGTGTCAGCTGCTACAAACTCATCCAGGGAAACTGAGGGTACAACATAAGCTTTTGAAAATACGGTGTTTTTCAGAACAGAAAGGGTTTTCCCATATTCCTTTGCAAATTATTACAATGTTTTATTTATCTTACTATTAAAAATCCGGCACTGCATCTCTTGTGTGAATTTCTTAACTTCTGTTTTCAATCTTTGAATTTATTCCATCTTTTCATTCTGCTGAATTCATCATCCGTCACTGCCATAGGTATCTTCTTCAGCTTCTAAATCCTGCTTTTTAATAAGCTGAATATTTTCTTACATTTCTTATTATAAAAAAATTTTAGAAGACTAAAATCTCTTTTGTTCCCTTCTTGGCACCTTCTAGGAAAACTGGACTGAAACATAACAGGTGTCTTCATTAGTGTCAAATTTCCACCCTGATTAGTTTCAAGAAATTAGAAGAATTTCTGAATTGTACAAAGAGATTTAATGGAGTGGAAACTACACAGAGATAATTACAAGGTAATATACAAAATTACATTTTCCTTTTTTTTTTTTTCTTTTACACTATTTATTGAATAGAAAATCTGAAGTAGGATTATGAACTATTTAGCAGTTAGATTCATGGAAGATTCAGGAAGAAAAAAGACTGGCAGGGACAAGATTTGTCCCATTTACTTAAGACACTTTGAGGTACAACAATTAGAGAAAGATCTGGTTTAGGTTTTAAACAAACTTAAACTTCAAAATGTGATTTAGCCCAGGTCTGCCCTCAGAAAACAAACAAAAAAAGAAAACCAAAATAAAGAGACATTTCTGTTGTCTGCATAAAGAAATAGAGTGAATGCACTCCCAATTTTAATTTAAATATAGATAAAATAGATTTGCATATAAATGTCCTAGTAGACTTGTCAACTCTGTCAGGATCCAAACATATAGGTCTAGGTTTGCACTATTGAGCGTTGCAGGTATCACTGGATGTAATAACCTGACCCAAGTATTGTGAGCCAAACAATTTGTGATTTTGAGATAATTCTGTAATAGTTAATCTAATAGGACATGTCATGGGCCTGAGCACTGGCATGCAGTTATCTATACTGCAAAATTGCTGGCATAGTCCCTAGCATGTCATCATGTTAACACCAGCTAACTTCCTCCCAGACAAATCCTGGGCCAAGGATCATTCTCAATAGCAGTTTGAACACAGCTGGTCTATTTAGAGGATTCAGAGAGCTTAACTGAGAAGAGAACTGCTATTTGTGCCAATTAGCCTGAGCTCCAAAGAATCCCTGGACTATCTTATTTATTAACATAGCCAGAGTCTTAATGGTGGAGTTTGCAGTTGTATTTTTGTACAGACTGCTTTCAGTGACAGATCCTTCTCTCTTTTTGTCTTCTGAAATAATTACAATTATTTACAACTTTTATTAAAACTATCATGAGACAAATCTTACACCTCTCACTGGGCTGTACCTGTTACTTGATTTCAGCAGTATATATGTCTATGTTGGTCTTCTGGGATTTATGTCTTTATGAAGAAATTAGAAACCTAACTTCCCTGTCCTTGTTCAGTATAAACAGAACTGGTGTCTACTCGAATAAGAATTACACAAAAGAATTAGGGACAAGTCCATGATCAGATAGCAAAAAAAGACACAGATAAATAAATAAATAAATATCCTCAAAACTTCCTTGAATTCTCACAATTAAAATTCTGTTGTATCAATTTCATCACACTATGATGATAACCTTTTACAATTCAGTGTAGAATATATGTTCAATTAATTGACAAAGTTTACTTGCTAGGGTCTTCACTAATAGAAATAAATTAAGCAAGAAAAAAAAGTTTGACCTGAATAATATAATTCAATAACACAATATTTAAATTATTCTTTCATGAATATCAGCAAAAGAAAAATAATTCAGCCTGCAATCTAAATACTACAAGGCACCATATAAACTACTTTTCTTTATCTTTCTTCATCTTCCTTGACCTTGATCTCAAGCTCTTTCTTTTCATTTCATTTCCTTCTTTCCTTTTCTTTCCTTCTTCTTTCTTTTTCTTTTTCTTTCTTTCTTTCTTTCTTTCTTTCTTTCTTTCTTTCTTTCTTTCTTTCTTTCTCCCTCTACTCTCTTTTTCTCTTAGCTTTTTGTCCTTTTTTTTCCCCACTCTCCTTTTTTATGTTTTTCTCTTTCTCGCTTTCCTTTTTTCTCTCTCTTTCTGTCTCTCATTTTCACCCTCTCTTTCCCTTTCTTTCTTTCTCTCAGTGTCTACTTTCTTTCTTGCCCTGCCCCTCTGCATATCTACCCTTCTGCAACTTGGTGGTTCTTTGCATGAGTTTGAAGCAAAAAAATGTATCCACTATTTCACCTGGAAGCTTCTCCAATACAGTCTTTTTTCATTTTCTACCTCTACAAGACAGATCTGTGCTCTGTGACCAGATGAAAATGGTCTTGGGAGCTAACCTTATGTATGCAAATAGAGAGGTGAATGTTATTGCAAGGATGCATATATTTTCACTTAAAACCCTCATAAGAAGTAGGTGTTGTTCTGCAATGTCTGTCTCCTGACCTGGGGATACTGAAGTAGATAATTGGTGAGCTATACACTAATAAAGTTTAGATTGCCAATTACTGACTTGTTAATTTCTGCTTTAATGACAAGAAAATGTGTCCCAGGTGAGGATTTTGCATGTTAACACACGACAAACTTAGTCATGTATTTTGTTACTGAACATTGTTTCCAGTGAAATACTTACTTTCAAGATATGCTATTAAATTTTAAATTACCGTTAAACTGGAGTTTCTTACTTTAAAATTGCAGGATGATTTTGTATTAAAAATATAAAAATATCTCTCCGGGGAAATGTGGATCATTTTCCTAAAGGAACTTTAATTAATTTACTTTGATTTCATATCCACTCTTTTACTCTGAGAACCCTTGACATAACTTAAAATGCAAATATTAAAAATTCCCTTTATTATGCTGGAATTACAGACTTTTCAAAGTGTGTTACATTTCTATAACCCCAAAAGAGAAGCCATACAAGTCAGAATGGAAACAGTTCTCATTTTGGAACAGATTAAAATCCTCTGCTTTCTTCAAACACTGCAAAGATACACAGTTTTAGAATTTCACCCTTAAGACAGTTAAAAAGAGCTATCATTATGAAGAAGGAAAAGACAAATAATGCAGGAAGAAAAAATGCCTGAATTTCCTACTGTAGTATCACATGCAGAGATGGGATGTTGTGTTTGTGTCTAACAGCATCCCACTGATGGAAACTCAGATGTTCTTAGCCTGGTCTCAAAACAAACAACCACACTATTCCATATGACTTTTTCTCATGGAAGTAATCTTCTGACTGGGGTAACTAGAACACCAGAGATGCAAATACAGTAGGTTTTTACAAAGTGTTCCTCTCTACCACAGGAGGATTTCCCAAGGCTGGACAAGTAATCATTAATTCATTACCTTTTCAGACCCATAACTTGTTATAAAAAATACTTTAGTGGACAGGTCAAAAATGCCCATTAAAATATAATGTTTTGGGAGTAGTATGTGTACATTGCAGACACGCATAATCAAAGGGACAACATACACTTTTTTTGATAGACACATTTCCAATGGACTTTTGCTCAACATTTTACTAGGGTTTTTTTTTCATTGGTCAACTTTGCTTTTTAGGGGGCTGTAATAAGTTTATATTTTGCAAATGAAAATAAAAATCTGTGGTTTAAGGTTCTTACAGTTGCATTGTAACTAATCAATCTACTCATGTATTAAAAGAGATGCCTGATCTCAGGAACATGTAAGTGCACCTCCTGTGCAACCTGCTCTAGGTGGACCTGCTCTGTCAGGGGTAGTTGGACTAGGTGATCTCCAGAGGTTCCTTCCAACCCCATATCATTCTGTGATTCTGTGAATAAAAAAACTTGTTTAGTAGACAGGATTGTGGCAGTAGCACAAGAATACATTAATATTTTTTGAAAAAGAATGCAGAAAGAAAGAGATACAGTTAATTCTTTGATCTCCTTTGTTTAGGCTAATATGATCTTTGTCTTATCTGAACTGGTAAAAGTAGTACAAGCAAAGAAAAATGTACTATCAATGCCATAAGAAGTCAACATTCTTAAAAAAAGAAGCAGACTATTTTTACATGGTTCAAGCTCATGAAATCAAAGCATCACTATATCATCACTAAACAAGTTTAAAAACTGGAAAATATTTCATGACCATATGTGTTTCTTTAATACGAGGGCTTTTTTTGGCAACCAGTCACTTTTCAGGGAGCTGGTAACTATGCATCATTTAGAACTCTCCCCTGCAAAAATGCGACTCTGGGTACTGAACTGTGAAAGATCCATGTGTTACCATGGCTTGGCACCCATGGAACATAATGCTGGTTCAAGAACAGCAGCAATATTTATACAGTGCTATTCATACAGGATATCTGACTCTACTTTATAATGGGAGATAAAGTAACAGAAGCAAGAAGATAAGCAAACACCCTGCCAAAAGTCCATTTGAAAGTATTGGATTTCAATCTATCCATAGCAAGAGGCAGAGCCTCAGATTTCTGATGATGAAAGACTGATTCTGGAGGTGTGGAGGTGCATAATGGGGAAGAAAAATTGCTTTCCCTCCATTGACTTTAAAAATGAGAGACTAAAAATTCTATAGACTCTGTGCTCTGCAAGGTCTGAGGTGGACAATGGGGAATTATGAATTCATGGATGCTGAAACAATACAATTGTCCTTATACAATGCAGGAGAAAAGATAAATAAACTAGAAATGCCTCAGGCAATCATTGTGGAAACTCCAGTTCTGGACCAACATGCAGAACTTTTCCAGTCTTAGTAAAAAGCTTTGTGATAGCAATTTGCATTCAGGGAAAATAACACATTGACTTTTCTAAAAGCCTAGAAAAGAGAAAGACAAAGTTGCACGATATCACTGAGCCTGATGTTTTAAACCTGTGAATGAAGAGAGAAAAGGAGAGGGCAGGAACAGGAAGGGAAGCCTATTTTTTGAAGATACTTATAGGAGGACTTTTGTGCCAGGTTGCTCTGGATTCTGGAAAATGCCAGAAAGATTTCAGCTAGAATTATCTGGAATGAAAGTTAAGGAGAAAACATGTATTTACAGTGGATTTGTGCCATACTAAAAGAAGGAAAAAAAAATATCTTGCAAACTCACCCTGAAATGTGGGACCTGAGTTGTTGAAATCTAATAATTAAAGCACAAATGACATACTTATGGTATAAGTGATTGCATACTTCAATCAAATTGAAAACAGTTTTTCTACTATTGCTAGTCATTGCAATGTTATTGAAGAGGAGGTCGTTTTAGCACATCAGATTAACTGTGGACCCGTGCCTAATAGCTTTTCTATTTTGTTAGGATACCATACTGTTTCCTGTTGTGTGATGTGATCAGGTTGTTTGCAAGCTGGAGATGGAGTGAAACTTCTTTTGTAATTCCCAGCTAGAGTGTGATCCCCTGGGGAATCACAATGAACAGTCATAATTTAGAGCAATACCTAAATTGTTTAAATTCATGTAAGTGCAGAAACACTTAGAGTTTTAAATATCAGAAACCATAATCAGCCTCTTTGTAACACACGTGCAGAACCATGAAGAACCTTCTCCCAATTATTTTAGTTTTGTAAAACATAATCATCAGTACATTATTTTTCTTCACAGAAAATAAACACTAGAGTCCTTAACTTAAAAGAAGAGCATTTATTTCATGCATTGTGATGTAGATAACCTGCATTGATCTCAGATCTGTTAAAGACATGCCTAATAAATAAACTTCTAATTGATTAATGAGTTACTGGTTAAAATTAGGAAGCAAAACCAAAATCACATTTTGAAAGGCAGCAGAAATAGCATAAGAATGTAAAGCAAGGTTCCCTTTCTTCCTATTATTAAGTCTTCTGCAGTGTTCAAGGTGTTAGGTAAATGCATCAGCTAGAGAGATATCTGCTAATTCCTAGTGTGTCCACCTCCCACTGACCTAATCTCATCCTACAGTTGCTGTTAGTCATTCCATTCTGATGGAATTCTCTCATGCATCATTGTCCCAATAAAACCCCCCAAAAGCTAGGTCAGGAACCATCTTAAATTATTTTAATTTCTAATGAAGCAGAGAATAAACAACACACTAGGGACTGAGAAATCCTGTAACAAAGAATTGAGGTCAATGAGTTCCTACATTTCTCTGGAGCTGGACAACAATACTAAGCAAGTGACAGAGCACTTGCATTGTATAGACTTTGCATAGATAGATTTTTTTCCTTTTTTTCATATGAAATTCCATAAAGACAGTAGTAGCTTCTTGTGGGCAGTGAGTAAGATTAGAAGAAAGGATTGATGTACATGAAACAATTTCTAGGACCACAGATTTGTGTGGGTGAACACATTGCATACCTAAATGATGCATGAAATTGAGAAGAAAAATTTCTAGATGGATTTGTATTTTTGGAGTATTACACAGAAACAACACTACAGTTCAATCTATTTAAAAAACTTGAGCCACACAGTAAAGGTTAGGCTCTTTTGGGTGATACTGATTTTTGGTGAAGTTTCTTTCTGATACTGTTTATAGGTAACATACAACAGTGACCAAAACTCCAGACATGTCACTACTTCTTGAGTGACAATTTTATGTCTAAATAGGTTACACAGTGAAATGAATGTCTTAAGGAGCAAATTAATTCTGTGGTTCTGATTCAAAATAGATAGAGAAATACTGTAATATTATGTGGTCACATCATCTTTGTTGAATGCTACTTTACAAAACTGCAGTACCTACTTCTTAAACATGCTGGTTCTGCTAGTTGAGACCACAGGTGATGAGATCTTTCCTCTTGTCATGCAGAGTGCTATCAGGCAGTGCTCTTTCATCTCTGCACATATTGTAGATGCCATCATGTAACTCATCGGACATCAGTCTACTGAGATGTCAGCAGCAACATGTTCTTGATAATTTCAGACCATTTCAGTTCAGGTCAAGATATAGTTTAATAAGTAAAGAAAGACAAAAAAAAAAAAAAAATGCAAAGAGGATTATTCACCACCTCCCAGAAGCAGACTAATGTCCAGCCAGTGTCTCACCCATATCCACCATGGAAGACAAAACTCTCACCACCTTCTTTGTCTAACTCAGTTTTTATTCATGAACATGATCTTTATATGGTATGCAATATCCCTTTGATCAATGTGGATCATCTGTCCTGGCTATGTCCCCACCCAGTTTCTTGATGACCACCAGCTTACTCGCTGTGGGGGAAGAGTGAGAAAAAGAAAAAGCCCTGTGTATTTGGTTTTCATGGCAAGGTTTTGGTAGAGAGGAAGCTACAGGGGTGGCTTCTGTGAGAAGATGCCAGAAGCTACCGCCATGTCATAGAATCATAGAATCATTGAATGATTTGACTTGGAAGACACCTTAAAGATCATCTAGTTCCAATATATCTGCCATGGGCAGGGACATCTTCCATTAGACCAGATTACTCAGAGCCCCATCCAGCCCAGCCTTGGTTGTGTGTCAGATGAAGCCACTTCCAGCTGGCTCCGAAACAGATTTGCCACTGAAGGAAGCTGAGCCAATCAATGACAGTGGTGGCACCACTGAGAAAACATATTTAAGAAAGGGTGAAAAATAATCTACAGCAGCAGCTGGTAGAGAGGAGTGAGAATATGTGAGATATATAATATATGCAGATACCAAGGTCATTGAAAAAGGAGGCGGAGGAGGTGCTCCAGGTGTCAGAGCAGAGATTCTCCTGCAGTCTGTGGTAAAGGCCATGGTGAGGCAGGCTGTCCCTCTGCAGCCCATGGAGGTCCACAGTGGAGCAGATATCCATCTGCAGCTGGTGGAAGACCCCACTCCAGAGCAGGTGGATTTTCCTGAAGGAAGCCCATGCTGAAACAGGCTTCTGGCAGGACCTGTGGACCCATGGAGAGAGGAGCCCACACTGGAGCAGGTTTGCTGGCAGGACTTGTGACCCCATGAAGGGGACACTGGAGTAGTCTGTTTCTGAAGGACTAAACCCCATAGAATGGACCCACATTGGAATAGTTAGTGAAGACCTGCAGCCCATGGGAAGGACCCACACTGGAGAAGTTCATGGAGGAGTCTCCTTTTGGAGGGACCCCATGCTGGAGTCAGGGAAGAGCATCAGGAGGAAGGAGCTGCAGAGACAAAATGTTATGAAGTGACCAGTAGGACCACAATCCCTATTCCCGGTCCACCTGTGTTCCTTCAGGGGAAGGAGGTAGAGAAAATAAAGAGGGAAGTTGAGTCTGGGAAGTAGGGAGGGGTGGATGGAAGATGTTTTAAGAATTTTTTTATTATTATTTCTCATTATCTTATTCTGATTTGATTGATAATAAATTAATTTCCCCAAGTCTGTTTTGCCCATGATGGTAACTGGTAAGTTACCCCCTTGTCCTTATCCCAACCCACAATATGGGTCATATTGTGGGTTGACCCATGACATAATTTTGTCATATTTTTATCCCCTGTTTTCACTGGAAGGGGAGTGATAGAGTGGCTTGATGAGCCACCCAAAGTCAACCCAACCCTGACACTGTGCAAGTACTACCCAAGTAACAGCCAAAATACTTGTATTTGAGGCACAAATCCAAGACACGGCATCAGATGGGCTGCTGTGAGGAAAATTGACTCCACCCCAGCTAAATCCAGTACAACAGTTCAGTGGAAAAACAATTGCTAGCATTATGAAAATGTTATTGTTTCTAACATAGTTATATTCATAGAAAGAGAGAGTTGGCATTTCAAACACAGATGTTCTAACATTAAAAAATCCTATATTCTTTCTATTGGGAATAGGGTATGTTTTCCTCCACTGTATCTTTACTGCTTAGTAGGGGAGACCAGCTTCAATATTTTCGTCTTGAAATAATCATACTTATCACCTATCTTAAGCTCTTTAACATAAATACCAAGTAGTACTATTATATTATACATGGGATGAAGCACTAGATCAGAGCACTTTTAGCTCAGTGGATGATTTAATGTTTCCAAAGACACACTGATTATAACACAGTATCAGTGACTCCTGAATTTCTTCACAATGACATTGTAACCTTTATGAATGGTTGGCTCCTTGTGCTAATGATATAGGAAGAGAACAGGTGCAGTTCTCTGGTGATGAGAGCTGTTACTTTGGATGGTTGCTCTTTTTATGGTTTGATCCAAAACCCATTAGTGTCAGTAGAACTTCTTTCGCACTCAAAGGTCAGCATGCTCCAAAGAGTTTGCAAGACTAGGCTGAATTACTAGGCCAGATGTACCTTTCCGGTTATTACGAAGAATTTTATGAGCTCCTGGTAAAAATTCTATAAAGTTTTATCAAAAGCCTTAGCTGACATTGACAATTATAATATACAAAAGCACTTCTAAGATTTCTGAAGTTTTGCTTCAAAATAATGTTAAAATGTTGTTAAAAATGCTTAGGAAGAAGTTACTTTTAGAAGTATTTTACTCAAATAAAAAAACAATAAAACATATTTTTAAAATTAATAAAGCTGTAGTAATTTCGCTATCCAAATGCATGAAGATTTGCATTAAAGGTGTCAACCAGCCTACACACAACATCATGTTATATGTCACTTTCCTAAATTATAGTGTATCAATTTTACTTGCTTTAGTTTATGCTGTATATTTGTTCCTATGAACAATCAAACCAGGGCCAGGTTAATGAAGAAAATATAATGAGTACCAATTCCTGGAAAACATATTTTTTCAAAATTTCCCCACCCAAGCCTTCCCCTCCTTAACATATGGCTGGTTGCTTTGTTTGGTTATTTATGTATGTACGTACTTATTTATTTAGGTAGTTGAAGTTTTGAGGCCCTGAGATCCAAATACACAAACTAGTCTATACTATTTTCCATTGAAATGGCAAGGAGCATATGCAGTATCTGCATTTCTATATGCCAATAAGAGAATAGGGGTATACAAAAGTGTGTAGCTAAATTGCTAATTGTAGTAGCCAGCACTGATTTTTTAAATGGCTTAGATTAGGTTTGATTGGACATATAAGT
Source organism: Calidris pygmaea (assembly GCA_003697955.1). Taxonomy (NCBI): domain Eukaryota; kingdom Metazoa; phylum Chordata; class Aves; order Charadriiformes; family Scolopacidae; genus Calidris; species Calidris pygmaea. Next base: position 33,421 of record QJSC01010736.1, on the reverse strand, counting down.
CATGTGTTATATGATCTGACATTGTATTTCATGACTGGCTGACTGCAGCTCTATATAATTAAGTTTCCAGTGTAAATATTTTTTTTAAAATGAACCTGTTATGAATATGCTTAATACTCAATTAAAAATGAATGTTTCTAGGAAAGCTCCCACTGATAAACTTATTTCTTAGACCAAGCATTGGAAAAATGAAAATTGGGGGTCTTACTCAAGAGAATAAAATTCTTGGTTTTTTATAGTTTTCCATTGAATATTCACACTCAGTATTAAGATATTTATCTGTCATTATTAAAAATTCTTGGTTTTTTGAGCTAGACAAGCAAAAGAACAGAGCGTGATACTGAACATCCATGAAAACAGAGGAAATATACACAATTAATCAGAATCTATTTAGGACTAGCAAGCTTCTAAGACTGTACTATAGTAGCAAAACTTGCCAAAAGAATACAGAAATGAATCTGGAATCCCTTTTGGCTTTAACAGACTAAATGTGCTTATTTAAGTAATTTCAGTGTTCAAAAGGAACACAGTTCAAGGAAAAGTTGATTCTTTCTTAAATATCCTTTAAGATCTTTTCATTGCATTTTCTGGCTTAGTAAAAATGTCTGGAAACTAAATGTGTTAATGATCTTCCTTAAGTTGCTATAAATACATAAATCAAAGTACAACTGTTGTTCTTGCTTCATGATGAAATATTTTTCGGCTAAAGGCAATTATATTTGCAGTGGCTTATCACAGCAATTATATGAAGCAGCAGGCCAGTCAGTAATGACTTTTTTGTTAGGGGAGTCCTAAGAACACTTCCAGCAGAGCTCCATTACCTGGATTACAATCACAGTTTTAAATTAGGTACCAATGCAAGTAATTTAGTTTTGTTTTTGTACTTAATTGGTCATTAACTTGTTCATGCCAATAATTTTATTTCTATGCCACTCACTCATTAAATACTCCCTGAGATGTCTATCCAGAAGCATTCCTTGCTGAAAAAGAAGCAGGAATTCCTTATAAAACATCTCTATGTCTGTGTGCTGCCTTCATCTCCTTGTGAACAAATTTGAATGGCAAAAGATTATTTTTTCCACAGTAGTAACTGTGTGGTCATTAACATAAGTCAATAGGAGCCTGGTAATCGCTATTTTGGTCAAGCAATATTTGAGTGTAGTCCAGCATCTTGCTGCTTTCAGTGACTAGAACCACATGCTCACAAAGAAGCTGAAATGAACAATTATGCAGCAACTTTCCTGAGAGGGGAAATTTCTTCCTATTCTCAATGGCTACTTGTTGGTTTATGTCCTGAAGTAAGATAGTTCTTAATTTTTTTTTTTTTAAGAAATAAATCTAATCCCATGCAAATGTGAATGTTCTCATTATCCATATAAACGTTTAATCCTTTTAAAAATTCTGCTAATCTTTAAGGCCTCAGTGATATTTTTGTGGCAATGAGCTCTCTAGGTTAATTATGCATGTGCAACAAAGTATATCCTCTTATCAGTTTTAAATTTAAATCCTGCCTATTTACTACTACACACAGGAACTTTTTAAATCTATATTGTGCAATTTTCTGCTCCAGGCATTTTCCTCAAGTGAGTATATGCATGAGTGTAATGGCTGGAGGATGACCTAATACGCTCTTCCCATCTCTGACTGCTCTCAGTGTGTTTCTTCATAAAACTGATTTTTGGATCACTGGATTCTGCCACCTGTGTCTAAGGTAGAAAGTTAAGTGCAGACTCCTCCAAACATTTTAGGAAGAAGGTCAAAATGAACAATCTCTCTGGAGTGAAAGCTAAACACATTTTTGAAGCCTTACTCAGACCAGTCTGCTCAGAGTAGGCAGTAACCAAGGATAAATAATAAAGTAAAATATTATGTGAATGTGCACATAGCCCACAATTAGTGGGGTTTTCAGTCCCTCCATATTGACTGGACTACAAATCATTTTTTAATCTAATCTAATCATCTAATCTAATCTAATCTAGTTTTTGAGCTAGGAAAGCCAGGTCATTTAGTTCAGCCAATAAGGACACACAGCTTTTACATCCAGAAGTCCAGCTGCTCCTCCCCAAGAGGCATCTATCACATTTGTTAAATTTTAAATACAAGTTCAGTTATATTTGGGCATATGCTGTGTCCAAATGACAAGGGAATTTGTGCAAAGAGATTTCATATAAGAGGGACTGTTTTGAAGAATTATTAAACAAGAGATTAAATTTAATGTTGTGAACTCCTCCTGCTGATTTTTTAACATTAGCCAAATAACATTTGAATGATTAAGTAATTCTCTATTCCATCAGAATTCTCATTGATTTGAGAGTTTCTTACATAGAGACTTTGTACGGTTATTTTTTCACTCACATTAGTTCAAGGGAAAAGATGGGGGAGAAGAAAAAGATGAAGGGAGATTATTATAAGAATAGAGCAGCCAACTCTTTGAGATAACTGGAACATGAAAGTGAGATATTCAGGTACTGGAGTCTGAGAAAGAAGAAGAACAATAGTATTCCATTCCATTAATGGGTCATGTAAAAGAAGCTGGCCCAGCTTCTTGAAAGATAGCACCAGAGGCACAGCCTGGAATCAACCAAATGTCTTACTTGGGATCAAGTCCTGAGGACTAAACAGACTCCTGCAAAACATTTCAAGATCAATCTAATGGAAGTAGTAGGATTTTTTGCCAAATGAAGAAGTGCTTTTGCTCTGCATCAGAAGTACCTGTAATGTTTATCTATATTGGACTAAGGGACATGGAAGTTTAAGATTTTCCTTTTGTTTATTTTAGTAACATAAAAGTTTTAGAGAATTCTAATCAGTATGACTGTGGCAGTTACTAGTTAAGCAGAAGGGTATTGATGTTAACTTAGGAATACACAAAAAATTGTCTTAGACAAGGTGCTCTTGAGGTAGATGAAACAAGGAAAGCTGAAATTCACAGGTACCAGTCAGAACTGCACAGCTGTTGACTGTTTATTAAGAAAAACGAACAGTCTTGTAACTGCAGTGAGTCTGAAGATTGAAAAACTGTGCCACATGACTAAGGACTTCTGGAAAGAGTGGAGAAATTATGAATAAGTTTTGCAGTTGGAAAACATTGCAGTGAGAAATAACTCAAGAATTAATTAGAATTCTGTCAAGACTAAAAAGATGCTGAGGATGACTGAGGTTTGGATGATAAAATCACAGAAAAGTAGAGGTTGGAAAGGACCACTGGACTGTCTTCAGTCTTTGGAGGTTAGGACAGGTTAATCAAGATTAGCAAACAGAAGAACTGGAGATAAGAAAGTAATGAAGACAATTTCCAATCCTGGTATTAATACTCATGGTGAGGCAAAAGCTGTTGCATTAGGGAACAGTAGCAGACAGAGAGTATCAGTAATAGAAAATAGAAAATGTGGAAAAGGACCTGGGGGTGTTGGTTGACAGCCAGCTGAATATGAGCCAGGAATATGCCCAAGTGGCCAAGAAGGCCAATAGTATCCTGATTTGTATCAGGAATAGTGTGGTGACCAGGACTAGGGAAGTGATCATCCTCCTGCACTGGTGAGGCTCCACCTTGTATACTGTGTTCAGCTTTGGGCCTCTCAGTACAAGAAAGACATTGAGGTGCTGGAGCATGTTCAAAGATGAGTGATGAAGCTGGTGAAGGGTCTAGAGAACAAGTTTTATGAGGAGCAGCCGGGGCAACTGAGGTTGTTTAGTCTGGACAAGAGGAGGCTCAGAAAAGACCTTATTGCTCTCTACAACTACCTGAAAGAAGATTGTAGAGAGGTGAGGGTTGATCTCTTCTCCCAAGTAACAAGCAATAGGACAAGAGGAAATGGCCTCAAGTTGCACCAGGGGAGGTTCAGATTGGATATTAGGAAAAATTTCTTCATTGAAACGGCTGTCAAGCATTAGAACAGGTTGCCCAGGAAAGTGGTGGAGTCACCATCTCCGGAGGAATTTAAAAGATTCGCAGATGTGATGCTTAGGGACAAAGTTTAGTGGTGGACTTGGCAGTGCTAAGTTTATGGTCTTTTCCAACCTAAATAGTTTTATGATGCTGTAAAATGGTCACCAGGAAGAAAGGTAAAAATGTCACTGCTGAAATCCTCGGGAATAATAATAAGATAGAGAAAGTGGTCATCTTTCAAATTATCAGCTCTGTATATAACGAGCTCAGAAAACCGAAAGGAAGAACTTGCAATAGGATTCTGGCAGGCAGAGTTTTCTGCTGTGCTTTGATCTCTTCAGCAGCAGGGCAAGAATCCCAGGCGTGTTTGATAAGGTGCCCCTGAGTCCATCCCAGCCAGGCCTATGTTATCTGAGTGCAGATGTTCTACTTGTTGAGCACACAAAACTAAGCAACAATTAGTGTGATAGATGTGTTTTCCAGCACCCCACATGCGAGTCACTTGAGCGTATTTACTTGTTATGATTCCCTTGTCATATTTCCAAAAAAAAAAAAAAAAAGATAAAAAATACATTAAAAAACAGTGATAAGACCCAGGCCACAATACTGTGATGTTTCCAGCAAGGAAAAGGTCATTCAAAACTAAGCATCTATAAAGAAAAACTACTAAACTGTTAGAGGAATGAACAGCATGTCATATCTGCAAAAGATCGAAAACTTGAGTTTTGGTCAAGCAGAATTTGATGGGGAAACAACAGTTGTTTATGAGTATATGGAGGTAACATAACAGGACAGATGTTTCAGTCAGAGAGAAAAAGGCAAGAAAAAAATCAAGCAAACATTGTCCTTGCCCTTGGGATCAGCTGGAAATAAGACTTTCTATGTGATGGGACATACATACTGATTTTGCTGAATGGGTGTTGTTTGTTGTTCCAAATTAATGGTGGTACTTTTGTCCTGTGAAAGGAGGAGACTCCAAGTAAGGAGAGAGTAGATTTCTGGCTGAGACACACTAAATAGTCTCAGAGGCACAGTTCTGAGTACTAGGAACCCACTATTTCAGGACAGAAAGCACTGTGGAATAGCTGGTTTCCCTTACTCAGGTGTATAGAGCACGTGAGGTTGGTAGTAAAAAACAGTGATCACCTTTGGGGTTAAAGTGGGTATATAACAGACAGTGATCTTGCTGCAGAACAACTGTGAAAGAAGAGGTTAGATTAATTTCTTAATTTCCAGTAGTTGCTGAGCAAAGAGAGAGTGAAGGCATGGAGAAAGAGGAAGTTGAGAAGCTAAAGTGCAATATAACAAGCTATCACTATCTGCACTAGTATCAAGATCTGACTGCAGCTTGTTAGGTTATCATTCTTTTCTGGGTGCAGGTTCATCTTAGGTGATGCAATGCCCAATCTTTTATAATGATTTATGATTATGAAATAATGTATGAATAAATTATCATTATGAAATAATGATTTTTTTTTTTTTTTTTTTTTAATTTGACAAGCTCATCAAAGGTGAGCCGGACATAGCATAATCTATTTCTTGAATGCTCTGAAATCAAAAGAAATTAATTGCACCAATCATGGCCCTTATATTTGTGGTATTTGTGACTTCACTGAGAAAGGGCTGAAGCTGAATAACTGATGTCCATGGATTTTTTTTTAATTGAAAAACTGAATAATAGATGCTCTTCTGGGGTCCATTGCTCATAACTAGCAGCAGGCTTATAAGAAAAGGCATGATTTTCAAGTGATCCTAAATGCAAATCTGAACTCTTTAGATATATACTTGTATATTTTGGGAAAGATATAGTTCATGCACTGGTTTTGGAAATTTTCTTAAGCTTTGTGCACTCCTGTAAATAGTAAATAATATTAGTGCCTAATTATGAAATAATAGTGCCAAATTCTGTCAGAGAAATGTGAAAAGAGTACAAAACTCAAGAGAGAAGAATGTGCAATGGCTCAAGATATACTCCTTGCCATTCTTCTCAAGATGTGCATGTGACTCCAAGGCAGGGATCTGTTCTGGAATTACTGTTCTGACACAATCAGAGCTGTATCCAGGAGGGTGATAGGCATTTAATGTCTAAAGATGTTTTCATATATGTGAATAGGCTTGTAGGAGGAGGAAGTACTTCATGTCAGTCTCCTAAACACATTGAACATATTTGCACATGTATAAACATGAAGAAATTGGTGATGTTTTGTTATAGTGCTGACTCATGAAAAATTTATTTAATTCTGGTTTTTTTCCTAAAAACCTTAAGATAACTTTGAAATGTAGGGCTTTGCTTTTGTTGGTAGCTATCACTGTGTTAATTGTTTGAGAACACAGCATCACAATTTCAGCTGGTGTGGCTCCACTGAAACCAGTAGAGCTTTTATAATTGTTTATCATTGTCAGTGCAGAACAGCTGAGACTATGTAAAACATAAACTAATTGCCACTTAGGGGTATGTCAGGAAAGAACTGGGACCAAGCAGCCAATCCATCTGTCACAGAGCACTTGAGTAAAGATTAAACTCATGGTTCAATAAACTTTAGTTTATATTAGCAGAAATCTGTACTGGAATAAATGTTAAATTGTATTTGTATGTGTGTGTAGCCAATAATCCAGAATCAAAGTATACCTTAGACTGGTTGTACAGCCTATGTGTAGAGTCTCAGAAGGAAGCAAATAATCTTCATATGAATACTGAAAATATTTAAATTTATGAAAAATTAAAGATTGAGCTCATGAAACTATGCTATAGACCTAATAACACTTTGGGGAAATTTGCCACACCCTAGTTTAAAGAATTTAATGAAAAATATGTGCTGTAATGTGGACTATTAAGAAAAACAGCTACTGGTTGCCTCAATGCCATTGCTTTTCCTTTTTCTTCATTTTCCATCAGTATATGCTATTCTAACTTACTTTCTCTGTCCCAGCTTTCATCTCAACTGGATTAAATTTCTAGATAAAATATTCTGTTCTTTACAGAAAAATTGCTTCAGAATGTTTTTCTTTAGGTTCCCTTACTATGTATATTATGTCTTCCATATGTTCTGTATCCATAATTAGGGTTTTGGAAAGCTAACCTTTTTAATAATAAATACAGTATGTCAAGGAAATGACATATGATTCAACTTAAAGATAATGAATAATTATGAATGATACTAATGGTCCCTTAATGTTAATGTCAATCTGCTAATTTAATATGGCAATTAATTTTGCACATGAAACACATGCAGGTGCTGTGAATCATTTTTTAAAAGTCTTCATTTCCTATCTCTCTTGATAGTTTTGCAAATTTAGAATTAATATTGAGAAACTTTCATAGTAATTTTTAGTTTAATATGTTGTCACCATAACAACCACTTAACACTTGGAGAACAGCTTCGCATTAATACTATTTATGGTTATATCTATTAATTATATTAAGGATGATTTCTGTGGGTAAACTTACTCCACTGATGGTCTTAAATTAACAAAATTATAACTTGGCTCATTTCCTACGAAAATTATATGTCATGATCTGCTGTGCTGGTGAGAATATTGACTTTGAGGACTTGGCAAACATCTTGAGAACCCATTATCAGTGTTGTTTTCAATTTGAATGGGAACTGATAGATAGAACTGCTTTATGTGGGAGTGTATCCCAAATTGTAATTTCATGAACAGTGTTATGTGCTTATTTAAAATGAGGTCAAATAGGTTTTTTCTGTAGTTAAGATTCATAGCTCTTTCTTACAACAATATCACCCTTTAGGCCACCTAAAGAATAAGAAGTATACAACTCCAGTTTTTATTGAGCTTAGAAAAAGTAATTGTTGCATGCACTAGTCAGATAGTGTCTTCTGTTCTTTTAATCAAAAGGATGGACTAAACTCAACGTGCATTTACTCTCATGTGTTCGCTGCATTCATTAAATGTGTAGTGTTTTGCCAAATAAAGTGTAAGTTTTGCTACACTACATAATGGAAGCTAGATATACCCTACCTGTACATACTTGAAGTCTTTTGGGGTAATACTAATTTACACATGTTAACAAGGAACAAAACTCTCTTCAGAGATGGGATGATTTTTCAAGATGACTTGGCAGCTCACTCTTTCTGCACTCCGTCTTACTTATCTATTATACCCATAGCAACATCAGATAGTTTAAATTAGATAGTTACATAGATTAAGACAGAAAAAACCTTTTATCCACTCATGGTAGATAAAGTGTCTGTCTCCCATTCATTCTACGTATTTCATAGTTGCTCAGGGGTCACCAAGCTGCTCACTTGGTTTTGTGGGTACATTTTGTTCAAAACTTGTTGTGACTTATTCCATTCACACTAATTTTCTAAATCCTTTCTACATTACCCCAGCAAAACCTTTTAGTATAGTTGAAGTGAGGCAAATAAGATTTGTATAGTGCTACATGAAGGCTCTTAAAACAGGAATGAATTTTTCTTTCCATTATAAAATACCACCTCCTCTCACCCTCTGCTATATAGCTTATCGTGGCCTTCTTTTTAGATAAGAGAGACTGGGTATATTTTGTTTTGTTTTCCCAGAAATAATGGAGATTGAATTGTAAAAATATTAGGACAAGTTATACAGGAATAAGAAAATAACTAAAGATTATTTGTTTGCAAAGATTTTAAGAGAAAACGGAGTCCCAAATAGGAATAAGGAAGGAAGGAAGGAAGGAAGGAAGGAAGGGAAGAAAGAGCATAGTTTGCAATGAAATTTTAGCTGTGAAAAGTACAGCCTACTAAGTATAAAGAGAAATTTGTTTTCTATCCAGGGCACCATAATGACCTCGGAAAGGAAGCATAGTTAATGACACATCTAACTATTGTGAGATTGTTCTGGAGCCTTATATATAGCATTTGCTCAGTTCTGTTTCCTCTGTATTCTAATTGCATTGTTATTAAGCAAAGATTTCTGTACATCACAGAAATATTGTCAAGATTAGTTTTTTAATACAAATTATCTAAGATTCAAATAAGAACACCATTTTTAAAAGATTAAATCAAAAAGTTTTATTTGTTTAAAACTCTTTGATTGAAATGAAATAAATCAATACCTTTCAAGCAGGCTGAAAAATATCTGCAGAATTTATTTCTTCCAGCAATCAGAAACACTGCCGTGTTTGTTTTGGGGAGGGTTGTAGGTGGTTTGTTTGTTTGTTTGTTTGTTTGTTTGTTTTGGAGGGGGAGTGGTTTGGGGGTTTTTTTAGTGCTGTTCTCACAGTTTTTCAGATCTATCTGATCAAATTACTATCCTCTTTGTACTAACATCCCCTCCTAGGGCACATTTGGGCATGACTACAGTGCTCAGTGAGGCACCTGACCTGAACACTATTGACCTGAGCAAATATATTCAAACAGTGTAGCGACAGTTTAGCTGCTTAGAGCGCAGCTTATTAGTTTAAAAATAACACTCAATACTACTTGTGCACCACAACTTAGGCAGTCCTACAGTCAGAGGGTGTCAACTTATGTCCAAATTGCAACCACCAAAAACATTGCTATAGAGTTTGAGCTAGCTTTCTAGGATTCCTACAGACAGTAGTCCAAAATTGTCTACAGAAAGAAATGCTTGATTGTCCCCCACCCTATAGAGGTGCCTATAATGTGGTATTCATTTTCTTCTCAAGAACATGTACTTTATCTTCACTGAGTGCAGGGGATGTACATGATTTACCTAGATTATTTTTGAGATATTAAGTTAGATAATAAAATTTCAGTCATGTTATTGATCTGTCCACTTCCATGTTGGTTCTATCTGAGAGTTCATAAGATATTGTCCATTAATATTTTTATTGATTTTAATATATTAATGCTATTTATTATAAAATTTATTAAATGTCAGAGCATTGATTACAACTTTGTACTGCAAAGGATCTGGTTATATTTTAGAAACTTTAATAGATAAACTGATCTTAAAATAACAACATTCTTAGTCATCCTAGTATCTTAGATATCTTTAGAAGAGGTTCCTTAACTGACAGAAAGAAACAGAAGAATTTAATTCTGTTCTACCTTATTTATCATCAGCAACTTGATTATAGGTTTAAAATCAAGCGAGACTTGAATGTGATTTTCATATTTATGTTTCTGCTTGACTTTGAAATTTGTTATAGAAGGCACTGCGAAAGAACTAGGGAGTATCACAAGGTAAAGTTAAAGTCACTCTTCTGACTCTAAAATATTCAAATAACCTAAGACTATAACGTTTTTTTTTTCTTTAAAAAAAAAATGAAAGAATAATTATGTAATACTGTAATAACATAAGCTTTAACAAACATGCATCTCCCCAAGTGCTAAAGGCTGCTTAAAATCTTTGCAGATTTGGGACTATGCTAGATGGTTTCTTTATTATTTAGATCACTGGACAGTGTGTTTGTAAAATTTGTTGAGCCTGCATTTTCATGGTAATATTATCATTTAGCATAGATATGAAAAATCTCATACACAAGGAGGCATGACAAAATTTTCTGTAGTTTGGAGACTATAATTTAAGAACTTTGGGTAATTAGCTTAAGGAAAAAAAAAGATCCAACAGGGTTGACACAGTTTTTCTTTAGAGCCATTTGTGGCCTTTGATATTCTAAGAACAACCTGAGTTGCAGCCCATGTGCTTGTATCACAGTCTTTAACATTGAGACTTTATCTGGATGGCATGTGATCCCATTGTTTCACCTTTTTATTGTAATTATATGAGATACAGGAGAAGAAAAATGGAAAAAGGAAAGGAAGTTGACAGCTCTGGACTTAGACTAGTACTCTTTCATCATGCCATATGCAAACAATCAAGTGTTCAATATGGCAGATGAACAGAAAATTGGTGGAAGACACCACTCCACCTCCCCCACCCCCAGTCAGAGTTTGATTTTAATATGGTTATGTTCTCTTCATGAAAATGAGAGAAAAAAAAAGTGATTTGGCATTTATTTGCACAAAAGATTCCAGGCATATTTGAAAGGAAAAAAAAAAAGACAGTAAAAGATGGTTGGTGGGACGTTAAAAAAAAAGATCGAGAGGGAGGCATTCATCATTTACTCAAAGGACAGATTTTTTCCCTAGCAAGGATTTTAGTCTTATCTAGGGAGTGTCTCAAACCACATCTCCCACTATGTGGTGGAGTATCCCCCTGGAAGACATATTCAGGAATGAGAAATCATCAGAATGACACACTGATTTGCTGTTAATAAAGCCAGCTTACATCAGAGATTCATATCATGTAGGTTTCATTTCAATTAACTGAGGTATCTGAAGCTAATGTTTGAATTGTAGTTCACAAAAAACTCATCATATTAGTGGAAAGAAACAGACCCTTCAGAGGTTGCTACATCCCGTTTTAAGAGACATTTAAGGTAACATGAGTCATCTTCAGATAATGCTTGTATTGATAGTTTAACCAAAAATAACTCTTGTAGACCAGATAATCATCTTTTGGTTCTCTATGGTTACTTGAAGTAAAACCTATATAAGATGTTTAGCTGCCTGAATAGGTGTCCTAATATTTGTTTTACTATTTATCTCTCTATCAATAACTACTTAATAGTTTTAGATGAAGCAGAAAAGATTCAGAAAAATCTGAAGAAGAACAATTCAGAAAAATACCCTTTGCACTGCTGTCTTGCATGTGCGTTAGAACTCTCTTGTGAAAAAAAGTGATTTTGAGTCTCCTGCAGATGGTATCTAGCTGTCATCTTGACATATCTTGAGAGAAAACCTGAACTTGTAAACCTATGTAACATAGCAAACCTGAGATTTTTTTAGTTTCCAGGAAACTTTAAATAACTGATTCTTTTTTGTGCCCGCAGTTTCTAAGTGAATAGATTGTAAACTATTATGGACAGGGTCTGTAGGACCTTAGTATGGTTGACTTACATATGAAAGATATAGGTAGTGCCAGAGAGCAGATAAATAATTATAATGCTGCACAACACTTACTTGTTTCTATTTGTTCTAACTTCCTTTTTGGTTTGGGGGAAGGGAAGGAGAAACATAAGATGTCACATGAACATCATTTCATGTGTGGCAAGTGACAGCAGATAGTGCTATCGTCTGAGTTCAGAATATGCCCTTGGACTAAATTTTTGCTAACTGCTCCTGCTGTTATTTTTCCATAATTTTAATGATTACATTTCAGCCAGAAATAATACAATACACCAGCAAAATAAATATTTTTTTTTTTAAAATGTTATTTCTTGCAATGATGCAAAATATTGCCTAACAGAATGCTATTAGTTAGACAAAACTATTCTTGGAAATAGTAGAGAGGTCACTCTGAAAGGAAAGCTGGTATCAGAGGTAAAGGATAATTTGCTTAGATTTTTTTTTTCCAGAAAGTCATTCCTGCCTTATGTTTTACTTACATATCCATTTTTATTTCATAATAGAATAATAAAAGTAGGAATTTTTTATTCAGAAAATATTAACTATTTAATGATGTAATCAAAGCATAAATTTCAGGGGAAAAATCATGCCAGTGGAAAACAGTGGAATTTTTAATGTATTTTGAATATCTAGTTTTGTTTGGTGTTTCCAAATCACATGATTTTTAGAAGAAAAGACTGTTCCTTCACTCAGTTGTTTTCAACTGAACATAAAATACTTTTCTAACACAGACAGAAGCAAAGGGCTTTATTTGGTTATGAGGTTATGTGTCCTGATTTCCCTGTATCGTACTTTCAAGTAGTATTATTTGAAGATTTACAATTGCTCTCCCTGTCAGCTTTACTTGTCCTATGCTGAGAAACTGTAAAGTTTTAACACATGTTTTTATACAGAAATATATTTAGCAGATAATTAGATACTATTTGGCAAGAATTTCCGCTCTGAAGCTATGCTATTAGGACTGCAAGCTTTCATTGGGTTTACCGCATCACTGCTACTATAAAAGGTCAGAATGGAGGAAAACATCTCTTCTATTGCTCCACATTCCCGACATATCATTCCATTAAAAAACTGACATGCAGGAAAATGTTTTGCCATTACGGAGCAAACCTGTTATATGAAAGAGATTACAGCTAACCAAAATGCAGCAGTTCCTCCAGTATAGCTTGCTGTCTGTGGACTACTTCTCATTAAGTATAAATTAATAAAGGAAAGTAGTGAAGGAGTTCAGTGTCTTAATGAAGGGTATTTTTTCTGTCCTTTTTTCCGATACAGCAACAGCTATTTTCTAGACATTTGTTGTTTGGATTGTATTTTCAAACCTCATTAAAAATATAAACCTCAATTTTCATAGTTTAATCACATTAAACATAATAATAGACATCTAGCCTTCAATAGCTGTTGTGAAAAGCACAATAAAATGAGAAAGTACTATAAAATCATAAAAGACACCAATGCCCACAATGAAAGCTGGAAGAGCTTTTCCCTTCAAGAGAATGGTATATCTAGCATTTTAGTACTAATTATATTCTTCTGTCCACAAGAATGCTCTACCTGTCAAAGCTTAGCAGTATATCTATAGAGAGACAGTTGTTCTGCAAGAAATTCGGGACCGATTAGATCCTGCTTTCTTTCCCAGCATCTGTCTTAGAATAACTTAATGAGAAGCTTACAGATGATACAGCCACAGCCAGTTGATCAAATTACATTCAGAATCAGGTCAAGATGTCCTGGAAGACAAACCCCATCCCGTTTCTAAGGCAATATATATATCCACCTGTTATCTAGCATATGGTATGATTTTCATATCCCTGATGATATCCAAGACATTTGCATGGTGATAGCTGATACAGCAGGGTGTAAATGAATTACACCTTTCTGGAGCCATAACTGGAGGCTAGTTCGGAGAACCTGTAGCACTGGAAATCTGTTTTTGCTTCCCTGTCTCATCCCATGTGTCTCCTCCAGTGCTCTGAGCTGGGCCTTTGCCTGGTGTAGATGGGTATTATCCTATTGAAGCAACTTTATTTCAGATGACATATTGACTGTATTTGAGAAAACTTCTATTTCATCTACTTAGTGATATGTGTATCTCTAACTTTTTTCTCAAAACTCAGAGGAGACAAATAATTTACATACACATTTTGAAGTGTAATACTAAGACTGTTGGTGGGCAAGAACTGCCCTACAAAAAGAGGTTTCAATTTCAGAGGTCTGTTGGCGTAAGGAGAGGGCTTGAGTTCTTTTGGAAACCTCTGTAACTTTGTACTATATGGATAAGGATATGTGGTTTAAGCTTCTCAGGAATTTATCATGTTCTTCTCTTAGTAGGTTTTGGAAGTACTTGGAATATGGTAAATGTTTATGCCTGGTTTGATTGTATTTTGATTCTGCAGTTACTGTCTTCTTTGTAAATTTGTAACTTCATTTTCTGATTAGTATAAAAACATCAGAGAAGACATTTGATGATTTAGTTACATAAAGCTGTTTTCACTTTTTGAGTAGCTAGAATTTACAGATGAACTTGAAACACAATTTTAATACGAAATTTTTATTGCTTTTTGCTTTGCCCAAGAGCTGTAGCTGAATGAAATACATGTATTTTATGAAATACACTGATTGATATTAGACTCTAAACAACCTCATGATTTGGAGAGCAAATCCCAGCACATAGATGCTTCATTGAAGGAAAACCAGATGTTTCTTTGGATATTTTGACAACGTATATTGAAAATATACTCCTCGCCCCTTAGCAATCAATCATTCTGTGGGTTATATAAAAAAGAATGAATTTAAACATAGTGAAAGAGTTAATGGAAAGCACATAGCTTTCCTTGCATAAATGTTTTGGGACAGAATATAGTACTGTAATAATAGTATATCTTGAAAAGTGGCATCTTCATTACTGATCAATACTGGGGGTGTTGGCGGACAGCCGGCTTAACATGAACCAGCAGTGTGCCCAAGTGGCCAAGAGGGCCAATGGCATACTGGCTTGTATCAAGACTAGCGTGGCCAGCAGGAGTAGGGAAGTCATCGTGCCTCTGTACTCGGCACTGGTGAGGCCTCACCTCGAGTACTGTGTTCGGTTTTGGGCCCCTCACTACAGGAAAGACATTGAAGTGCTGGAGCGTGTCCAGAGGAGAGCCACCAGGCTGGTGAGGGGTCTGGAGAACAGGTCCTATGAGGAGAGGCTGAGGGAACTGGGCATGTTTAGTTTGGAGAAGAGGAGGCTGAGGGGAGACCTCATTGCCCTCTACAACTACCGGAAAGGAGACTGTAGAGAGGCGGGGGTTGGCCTCTTCTCCCAAAGGAAGAACGACAGGACCAGGGGAAATGGTCTGAAGCTGCGGCAAGGGAGATTTAGATTAGATATTAGGAAGNAGGAAGAATTACTTTACTGAAAGAGTGGTCAGGCACTGGAACAGCCTGCCCAGGGAGGTGGTGGAGTCATCATCCCTGGAGGTATTTAAGAAACGTGTAGACATGGCTCTTCAGGGCATGCTCTAGTGCCCAAGATTATTGGTTTGTGGTGGGGTGTTGTGGGTGGGGTCGTGGGTGTGGGGTTTAGTTGGTGGGTGGTGTTTTTGGTGGTGTTTGTTGGTGTGGTGTGTTTGGTTTTTGTTTTTGTTTTTTTTTTATGTGGTTGGACTTGATGATCTCAGAGGTCCCTTCCAACCACTAAGATTCTGTGATTCTGTGATTCTGTGATCTTGGACTTAATTATTTCATTTATTTATGTTACCAGCTGAATCAAATTTGCTGACCTCTATACTTTACACTTCAGATTTTTGCACTTTTCATAGGAAGAATCTAATTGTTCTCTCAGTCCAGATAATGAAAGGATGCAACATATTGTCTAGAAGCCCAGTCAGTATACACCATGTTTTTCGCTGTATTATCTGCTTCAGCAACTATTGCAATTCTGCTTTGTTTTTCATTCCATATTGTCAGCTGCTGAGGAATGGGGATCAAATTTTCCAAACCACAAAGAAAAGAAAGGTGGAGGGAAGGGAAGGAAAGAGGAAAGGAAAGAAGAAAAGGGGAAAGGGAAGGGAAGGGAAGGGAAGGGAAGGGAAGGGGAAAGGAAAGGAAAGATCTCTAACATCTGTTCACAGTAGAAAACACATTGCTTTAGTCTTCCTCTGCTAAGCTGCTTCTGATGCCAGGCAAGTGGGAATGTCTTATTTCTTTATCAAAATAATTTGGAGGGTTTTACATGTATAACTTCATTGATTATTAGTTTTGTGACAAACTTTTGTGGAATCCAGGATTCTCCTTGGGAAAGCTTCTGATTTTGAAGAAGCAGCATTTGTATAAGCATAAACTCCTGTTTTGAAGAGAAAAGAAACATTATTTTCTTATCCTAATTTCAGCAAATAATTGATGTTAAGAAATTCTGGATAAACTGCTGTTGGTTTTTCAGTTAACAGATATTACTGCAACATTTGGAGTTGACAGTTTGAACTGGGAGAATAATCATGAGAAATTCTTCTGCAATGATGTATGTCATCACTTCTCACTTAATCAATACAATTAATCATTTAAGACACTGATTCAGCACAGTTATGCTTTAAGGCATATAAACAGTCCCATTAACTTCAGAACTGTAGATAACAAAATTGTTCAAAACAAGGTGGTTAATAACAATAATACCAGTATGCAAATCTCATGCCCACAGAGGAAGGACCAAGGAAGTGACAGCAAGTGTCCTACAATAAGAGGGGTTTATCCCAGTCCTGTGTGGAGCAGGGGGTTGCTCAAGGTAATTCCTGTTGCATACTAATGTATAAGGTGATCCCTTTCTTTCTGTAGCTGACTATGCAACAAGTGCCCTGCTTCAAGTTCCCTTTTCTGGCCTTGGATCCTGTCCTGGTTCTGTGCTGAGTTTCTGGTCATTGTGCAGCACTCGATTGTTGCTCTTGGCTGTCTTTCCTCTTTTTAAACAAAAACTTAATAACCAACGGGAAATAGTGGAAAATTTTTTTTTTTGCTTTTCTTCTGCACACACCTTCATGCTTTTCTTATTAAGCTGCCTTTGTCTCAGTCCAGGAGCTTTTCCATCTTATTTTCTTTTTCTGTCTTATTCAGGAGGAAGAGTGAGAGAGTGGCTGGGTGGGGGACTGGCAACCAGCCAAATTCAACACACCACATCAATGTACAGCAGTCTCGAGACCTTCAGAATGTCTTTTAAACTATGAAAGAAGTTGAAATGCCTCAGTATTCATCAAGAAGATATTTTTAATTCTTAACATTGGACATGAATGCCTTAATCCCAGTGTTTAGTCATCCTACACCTAAATCCTACAGCAGACTACAAGTTTTCCATAATGTCTCCCTGCAGGAGCCTGATTTGGTGAGAGCTTCCATGGCTGCCAGACCTACTCTTGTATGAAAGTTAAGGATGAATGATGGCTGCAGCACTTTTTTTCCAGTAACTTCATGGTTAAAAAACAACAAACTGTATTTAATATGCTCACAGGTGCCTGATTAATAGTAGGAAGTTGTACCCAAATCTTCTTTATTCTGAGCTACTTGAAGGAAAATAGAGGAAAGTCTCCTGTCTCAAGTGGACACTAATATATTCTCCTCTAATGATACAAAGTTTACTCGACTGATGAGATAAGAAGTGTGAGTGTTTCTGAAGGTTAATATGCTTTTTTTTTTCAAAATTAGAACCCTTTGGTTGAAGTTTATTTCCCAGGAATAAGTCATTTTTCTTAATTGTGAAACTCATCAGCATGATTTGCAACTGAGCATCTAAAGAAGAAGCACTAACCGAAATGCTCACACATGGAACTTGCTCTCCACTGATTTGATAGAGAGCCTATGCACTTATTTTATGAATAATGATTCATAAGACATCTGAAAAGGGGTAAGTTAAGAGTGCAGCATCAAAAATAGAGACAAACAATATGTCTATAATTGCAAGTGATTTAATTAGGACAGCTTTTCCTAGCTAAATTATCAATTATAATGTAGAAAACTGTATGTCTCCATATAGTTTAATGACATTGCTAACTCCAGTGGTAAAAATCTTCTCTCCACACCTGAAATACATTGTTGGATCTTCTCAGTGTGAAACCACTTGTATAAAATGCGATGAAGTGGAAAAAAAAGGTATGGCAATATGAAATCTATGTTATCCTTTCTTATGGCTATCATACTTTGACATCTCTATCTAAAGGATTTCTGGTGGTTTTTTCTTTATTTTCTTTTCTCTGTTCTAATCTGAAATGCTATCAGCTTCCTTTCTATCCTGTAGAGATACACATGAAGAATGAAGTGAGAAATTCAGGTGGAGGCATAAAACAAAATAAAGACTATATTCTTTAGCTTGTTAAAAAAAAAAAAAAAAAAAAAAAAAAAAAAAAAAAAAAAAGAAAGAATTCCTTTCAGGTAACAGATTGTGTAGGTAAGAATAAGATTCTAAGTCTGAATGTTCCTGATAAGTGTTGAGGTTTAAGGGAATGTTGGGGTTTTTTGTAAAGGAGTGGATGTTACCTTTCACTAACAAACAACTTTTTACAGTGCTAACAGTTTTCTCACATTTAACTTGTGGAAAATACACTTTTTGCCTCATTGCTAGAAATTATTATCTTATTGGACAGATTCAACATATACTAAAATATCATTAAGAAAAAATAATTGTATAAAAGTCCTCCACAAGTTGGCTGCATGTTTATTCAGACATCTTACTGTGCTTCCACAGAGCAGTTAAGGATTTTTATCTGCATTTTCCAGAGGAAATATAAAGAAAGAATTTTAGCTCTTTGTACGACAATGTTTTTCCCTATAGGGACGTCAATGTTTAACAGACTAAGTCTCAAGTTTTCATCTCTTGTTCTCCTGCAGTGGAGGTCTACAATACCTGTGTGAGGATTAGATAACCATAAACAGACTTTCTGTCAAAAAACTGTTGTCATTATTGTGATCTTTCCATTTTCTCTGTCTCAGTACATATAGACACTCATTCAAAATATACAAGATCATGTTTCAACAGTCGCTTCTGCTTATGTCCATGGGCCATCGATGATTATTAAGGGAAGCTCCAGAATTGCCATGAAAAAGGTAATTGCTGGGCACCTACGTGGCTCAGGGTAGGAGTAGGAGGCAGGGATGGTGAGAATACAGGGCAACAAAGGTGGGCTTTGACGAAGTCTGCAATTTTATGTTTAAGGGGAATAAGAGTGGGAGGTTTTAGTGAACATATATAATTTATCACACACCACCAAATGAGTCTTCTTGATAGGGTTTAAACCTATCTGACTTTTCTATCAAAGACAGATGTCTGTGCTACCACTACTGTACATAGAACCTAATCCTGTAGACTTGTGTTAAATCTGCTCTGAACTGCTTAATGCATGCATCTTAAATGCTTATTCATGTATGCTTATAGAATTACAAATGGTACTATACCAAACTCCAATTAAGTCCTACTTCAGTATCCTACGTTCTTTTTTAAATCTATCCTATTGTTCAAGAAGCATGGACTTTCTCCCAGATCTTTCCTCCTGTAAAACACTGATTAATAAGATGGTGTTATCTACCTCTTTGATTTTTATCTCTCTCTTTCTACCCTGAGATGACCCCTTTGGCAAGCTGATACAGCTAGTACTGTACCTTCTGCAACACTATCAGTTCCCCTCTTTCCCCATTTGGCAATTAGGAAGTTGCTCAGTAAAAAAGTCACTGATAGTAGTAGTCGTGATAGAATCTGCTTGTGTTTTGTATGTGCTAAGTGCCTGACTGGCTATAAAGAGTGCTTTAACAGTGTTTATACTGAAGGAGAAGACCTTTACCTATTTTGACCTGTTGTAATTAAGCAATAACCAAATATTTTATAAAAAAAAATAATATTACTGAACACGGATTTTCAAGAGTCAAGAGACTGGATTAAAATTTCATCTCTTACAGAAAAAAAACAAAAACCAAAAAGCCCACAACAAATAACATTATGAACTTGCATGGTTTGCATTTTTGTCAGAAAATCTGACTTTCGAATTTTTTCTAAAGTCAGAAGTTTGAATATAAAACTGTTGTCCAGGACTTGTATTTCAAGGAAAAAGAACAAAAAGAAGAAAAGGTGTTATTGTATGACTGTATATATAAATATAATCTTTATCACATGTAAAACAACTTGACCGGCTGTTAGATATAGGGTAAAATTAATTTCACCTCATTCTGTTTGTCTAAAAGTTAGACATCTATAATGCAGTCATCTTAAGTCTTCTTTTATGTTCTAGCAGAAAAAATAGACACCTCCAGAGGGCAATTAATGTAGTTTTTATTGCCCATCCTAACATGACATTAATTACCTTCTGGAGATGGTTAAATGTATCTTACTCAGTGTAAAAAAAACATGCATGACATGGATCAGTTAGACAGTGAACTGTTAGATGCACAAGTCAAGGTAGGTCAGAATATGCACTTCTATTTTTCAGGGTGAGATTTATCTATCTCCTTTGTCATTTTCAGGAAATCTAAGGGGACCCTATAGCTCTACACAGCTTACCTGCATCACACAATGTATGGAAAAATGGAAAAAAAAAAACAGATTTGTTTCACCTCTACCTTAAGACTGAGGGAGAATGGGAACAGAGTTTAAGGTAATAAAAGGTGATTTGATACTGTCCCTCCAATAAACCAGGCACTGCAGCTGCAAAGACTACTAATATATTCTCAAACTAACCACAGGATATAGCAGCTATAGAAAGTAAAAACCAGCTTGAATGTTGAGAGATCAGAAGAAAAGTAAGAAGCTTAATGGTTTAGGTTGGTACAGTTTCATACTAAAGTTTCACATTTTTTTATCTTAAAACAGAAAAGCTAGGACTTAATTTCACTCATTTGTGGAGACGTGTGTAGTACCCACTTCAACAGGTTTCTAATTAAAATAAAAGCATAAGACACCCATCCTGTTATTTTTTATTTCATTTCAGTGATGTTAACCACCAGCTTAATTTAAAGTATTTTCAATTTAAGGAAAAGATAGATTGTGAATATATTAAATTTATAAAGTGTGGCAGCCTGTACAGTTTCATAAATGGAATGGAAGCATTGAAATTGACAAAAGGAAAATAAGTAATGACTTGGATGAAAGCTGTGATCTGAATAGCTGAAGAGTATCCTAAATCCAGTTAGTCATCTTTCAATGAGAACTAACATCAGGGTAATAAAACCTCTCCACAACACCAATCAGCAGTCTGCATCTTAAGACATGTAATTTTATAAAGCAGTTTTATAAAATAGTTACAGTTAATTCTCAAAACAAAGTTACAGTTCCAAGTTGACGAAAAATAAGATGTTCCTAAACCTAAGGCTAAAAGAAGAAGCCTTGTAAATCAATGTGACAGAAAAGTACTGAGGACAATTAATTCATCTGCAGTGCCATCATGATTTATTTGTTTTTATGTTGTGTTTCCCTACTTATGTTTTCCCTACTTCCCTACTTACTCCCCTCACATGATTATTAACTAAATTTCTACACTATACTTTTAAAATCTCCAATCTTTAGTCTTTTCACAGTACATAATGTAAAATTTTCAAAATGAGGATTCAATATGAGTGATAAGTAATAATGAATCATCTAGTGTATGTGTGTATACTAGAAAGGAAATTGGTCATTATCTGCTCCTGAGGCCAACTGGCACAGACTAGACTGTGTAGATATTTTTAAAGTCTTTTACTCTCTGAAACATGCCGATCACATCCAAGCTGTTGATTGGGAATGTTTCCCTATCCATGTTGACTGCTGAATCACACCAAGAAATTGCTTTGGAATTGCAAGTTGGATATATCAAAAAACATGCAGTGATCATTATAGCAATTAGCGGTGTTGATAATGTAATTCTGGTCAAGAAATAGACATTTCTCAAAGGGGTGTCAGTTTAAAGTTTTCACAGACTTTGTGTGTGTGTGTATTTTCACATTAATATTCTCTCAAATAATAATCACAAAATTAATTTATGTGCATGAAGTCACGGAATTGCTCACTTTATGTACAAATATAAAGTTAAAATAAGAATTCCTTTTTTAACAGTACTTGAAACGTAAACATGAATATAGGAATATGGGAAACCTAATGCATTTTGCTGATAACTTCTAGCAAAAACACAGCTTTTATTGTAGCACACTGTGTTGTTAAGGCAAATTTGTCTCATGATGTGGATATGTGAATTGGCCAAAAAAACCCCAACCTGAACAAACTACAGAAATTATATGCTTATTCTCGGGGAAATAAATTATGAGTTGTGTTGGATTCAGCTTCAGAGATAAAAACTGATTTCTTAACCCCAGAAAATGCAGAATTCTAAGGGCAGTGTAATTGAACAGAGAACAGAAGAATAAAGGAGATAAACAGATTTTATGGGAGATGTATAATTTAGGAACAAAGCTAGTTCTAACATTATTGGAAGTCTTGCTAAATTTGCAGTCATGTAGTGGTGGAATATGTGGCATGTTGTGATGGGTTCATACTGGAAAATGAGGCAGGGAAGAAAACAAAGGAATGTTGTGCTTTATATCAAGAAGTTAACTAAATACATGGAGTTTTGCCATGGAACATACAGCAGGCTGATCAGCTGCTTTTGAGACTGGATTTGAGAAGAGACAACCAGGGAGAATCTCATGGCAGGCACTGGATGCTGACCACCTGATCAAGCAGATGATGAAATTCTTCAACACACATGAAGAAATCTGATGGTTGCAAGATGAGATTATCATGGAGAACTTCAACTACCCCAACATCTAATGGAAGAGCAACATGTTTGGATGCAAACAAATCAGGAGACTTCTGGAGTGTGTCAAGGACAACAGTTTGATGCAGATGCTGTACTGACAGACGTTGAGAAGTCAGATCTGCCAGATGTGCTACTTGTGAATGAAAATGAGTGGTGTGATTGGTCAACAGCAGCCTTCACTTCAGGGACCATGAGATGATATAATTAAATATCCTCAGGAAAATAAGAGACCAAGTTTAATAAAGACAAGGGGTTCAAACTATCAGACTTTTGTTTGTTCAGGGAACTGGTAGAAATGCTGCCTCAAAGGGAAAAAGATAAAAAACAACAAATGAAAATCCAAGAGAGCAGGTTATCGCCAAGGATAAACTCCTCACAGCATAAGGATGGTCCATCCTGTTGTACTGAAGTCAAACTGGCTTGACATCAGGCCAGCATGGTTAAAAAACTCCCGGCTGAACTCAAAAGCAAATAAGAAGTGTATGGAAGGAGAAAACAGAGACTGCCAGGAGGTAAGCAGAAATATTACATGAGATGCACAGTTGGAATTAGACAATTAGGCAAAGTAAAGCTCATCTCTAGTTGAAACTGAGGGATGTGAAAGGCAACAGGAAGGGCTTCCATAAGTACATTGGCAATAACAAGAACAGAAATTAAAGGTGACATAGGTTTGCTATTAGTGAGGCCAGTGACTTGCTGACAGAGGACTGAAAGGCAGAGATACTAATTTTCTCATTTGTGTCAGTTTGTACTTTCAGTGTCTGCTGTCAGGCCTTCCATGTTGGACTAAATGAAGTACATCTTAAAAGCAGAAAAATATGAAGTTAGGGACCATGTTAACAAACTGTATAAACATACAATGGGGACAGACTGAAGAATTCAAAAGAGCTGAGAGATCTGGAAGATGCCATTTCAAGGTCCCTCTCTGTCATCTTCAAAGGGTTGTACCTGTCAAAGGAGTTCCCTGTAGCCTTGAAAAAGGCAATTATCATGCCCATCTTCTAAAACAGAAAGACAATCCAAGGTAATACAGACTGCCTGTGAAGAAACTGCAGCAAATTCTTTTGGAAGCTATTTCCAAACAATAAGGTAGCTGGAAACAGCCAGCATGGATTCACCAAGATAAAACCGTGCCTGTTGAATATGATTGCTTTCTACATTGAATTAACTTGCTGAGTGGACAAGTGCAGTGGGGTCACTTGTAGTATCCTTTTAGTATAACTGCAGAGAAACGGCCTAGAAAAGCAGAGACGGACTGAATGGATGAAAAACTTGGTCATGCGTAGTCAACAGTTCAAAACCAGCTTTTTGAGTGATCTACCTTTGAGACTAGTACTAGGGCTGATCCTGTTTGGGATTTTCATCAGTGACCTATACTGTGGGAAAGAACACAGTAAGTTTGCAGAAGAAAGCAGTTTTGGGGATGAATTATTACAGTCATTCAGAGAGACTTCTACAAGATGGAGGAATGGGCTGACAGAAACTTCATGAAGTTCAACCAGTACAAACACAAAGTCCTGTGCTTGGGATGCAATAGCACCATGTCACAATGTAGGTAGTTGCTGACTGGATGGGGAGTTATTTTGTATGAAAGGATCTGGTGGTCCTGGTTGTCAACATGTTGAATATGAGTCAGCAGTGAACCTTTGTTTCAGTGAAGGCTAGCATGGTCTGCATGCATGAGGAAGACTATAGCCAGCAGGCAAAGTGAAGTGATTGTTGTCCTCTGTGTGGCACTTCTGATGTTGCACCTGAGGTATTGTTTCCAGTTTGAGGCTCCCTAATACGGAGAAGGATTGATAAACTGGAGCAAGTCTTAAAAGAGGGTTATTTAGATGATGAAGAGCACATGAAATACATGGGATGAAGAGCACATGAACACATGAAATAAAGAAAGAAACAGAGGCATGAAGAAGAGAAGGCAATGAGACAACCTGTTTGATGCACTCAGCTATCTTTTGCCAGAGAGGAGAGCACTAGAGTCTTCTCAGAAGTGCGAAGTGAAAGGTTGAGAGGCAATGGTGAAAAGCTGCCATAATGGAAATTCCAAAGGTATATATAAATTCACAGTGAGGACAGTCAAACACTGGAACAGGTTATCCAGAGAGGCTAGATAATATTAATCTTTGGAGATTTTGAAAACTCAGCTGTACAAAGTCCTGAGTAACCTGATATAACATAGCAGGAAGTGAGACCACATGACCTTCCAACGTAAACTATCGATTTTTCTTAAAGTTTTTTATTACCTTGGAGAAGAAAAAAAAAAAAAAAAAGAAAATTTCAGCAAAAAACAAATTCTGAGAATTATTTTCTTATCTTTTTTTTCCCTTTAGTACTTTGTTTTGTGGCATGCTTTTAACAACAACATGATATAGCATGTCTTATCTTGTCATGTAGCCTGCTATCTATGGCTATTGCTATGTGACATATACTGAAATTTCAAGGGTTTGGGTTTTTTGGAGGTTTCTTTAGGAATTTTTGAAGGGTTTTTTTGCCACATTGCTGTTTACATTTCCTCTGAAAGAGAAACTGTGAGTTTTTATAATTTCCAGACAATATACCTGCATAATGAAAAACATGATCTTGTTTAGGAAGAGCTTGAGAACTTGGAATCACTGCACTACAATGTGCATGTACACTGTTTTTAACAAAATTGCTACTTATAGATTAGACTTAGTTATTCTGTAAAAAATGGGTATAACAGCTGACAAACAGGTATTATTACTTATTATATACCTGCACCCCATCTCTTGCTTGTTGTTGCCACTTACCATTAGCATTCATAGCACATTATCTTGAAAGCAGAGATAATAAAACAATACCACTGTGGTCTTCCTCATAGCAGAGCCCTGGAAAAGATCTGGCTCTCTGTGAGTCCTCAGTGATTTACAGTCAATCTTATTCTATTGCTTTTTTTTTTTTTCTCCACCTCCTTCAGGGTAACAACATTAAATAAAAAAGATGCTTTCAAATCATACAATGAAGTTAGAAGCATGTCAATAACAGATTCACTTAGTGATTCTAGAAATCATAACACAATAACTTTTTTATAAATAAATAGAGTACAAGAGAACTACCTGTCTGTCTGGTACATGTAGGAGTACTTGCTATTAAATACTTTAATATTTCCATAATACTTAATTAGTGGCTGTTGCTTCTTTTTCAGCCAGGGAACAAAAAACTCTTTGCCAGGGAAGAACTGGAACTCATTCTAATTTCCTGATGAAGAAATTAAACTTCAGAGACAAAATATGACTTCCCAAGGTCCTTATGGCAGAAAGGAGGGCAAAGAAACAAGTTAACTTTGCTTTTTCCCTATGCCTCCACTGCCTTACATGTCACAGTACAAGGACCGAGGAAAAAAACATAGGAGTAATCCCAGTAGAAGTTGAGATATAAAAGAGATGTCTCTAGGGCAGCCGGCAGAGCAGAACACTGTTAAGATTTTCAATAATGATGAAAAAGCCAAGATAGGCTAGCTCATCTCATAGAGAGGCCTTCATCACTATCTGTACTGTACCAGCTAGCTCTCCACATTTGGGTTCAGGGTTTGGAAGTTGCCTGCTGTTGATCTGAGCTGGACATGCAGTGTTATGAGAACCCTGTCTTCTCCAAGCTTTAAAAAATTTTAGGACTTAGAATCATAGAATCATAGAATGGTCCAGGCCGGAAGGGACCTCCAAAGGTCATCTAGTCCGACCTCCCCACAGTCAGCAGGGACACCCCCAACTAGACCAGGTTGCCCAGGGCCTCATCAAGCCTCACGCTGAGTATGTCCAGGGATGGGGCCTCAACCACCTCCCTGGGCAAACCTGTTCCAGTGTTCCACCACCCTCACAGTAAAGAACTTTCTCCTAATCTCCAATCAAAATCTGCTCCCCTCCAGCTTAAAGCCATTGCCCCTTGTCCTGTCACTACAGGCCTTTGTAAACAGGTTCTCCCCAGCCTTCCTGTAGGCCCCCTTCAGGTACTGGAAGGCTGCTATTAGGTCTCCCCAGAGCCTCCTCTTCTCCAGACTGAACAAACCCAGCTCCCTCAGCCTGTCCTCGCAGCAGAGGTGCTCCAACCCCCTGATCATCTTTGTGGCCCTCCTCTGGACCTGCTCTATCAGGTCCATGTCTTTCCTATATTGAGGTCTCCAGACCTGCACGCAATACTCCAGGTGAGGTCTCACCAGAGCAGAGTAAAGCGGAAGAATCACCTCTCTGGACCTGCTAGCAATGCATCCTTTGATGCAGCCCAGGATGTGATTGGTCACCTGGGCTGCAAGTGCCCACTGCCTGCTCATGTCCAGCTTCTTGTCCACCAGCACCCCCAAGTCCCTTTCCTCAGGGATGCTTTCTGATATCTCATCCCCTAGTCTGTACTGATGGCGAGGATTGTTCTGGTCCAGGTGCAGAACCTTGCACTTGCTCTTGTTGAACCTCCTGAGGTTCCCCTGGGCCCACCTCTCCAGCCTGTCCAGGTCCTTCTGGATGACGTTCCCATCCCTCTGGTGTATCGACAACACCACACAGCTTGGTGTCGTCTGCAAACTTGCTGACGGTGCCTTTAATCCCTCTCTCTATCTCATTGATAAAAATGTTAAACAGTATCGGTCCCAGCACAGACCCTTGAGGAACACCGCTTGTCACTACTCTACATCTGGACTTCAAGCCATTGAGTACTACCCTCTGGATGCCACCATCCAGCCAGTTCCTTATCCACTGAACAGTCCACCCATGAAATCCGTACCCCTCCAATTTGGCAATCAGGATGTTGTGGGGGACCGTGTCAAAGGACTTACAGAAGTCCAGATAGACCACATCCATAGGTCGTTCCTTATCTATTGACCTAGTCACTTTATCATAGAAGGCCACTAGGTTTGTCAGGCAGGACCTGCCTGGGGCCTGGGGCAGGGACCTGCCCCTAGTAAAGCCATGCTGGCTCTCCTGAATCACCTCCCTGTCCTTCATGTGCCCAAGCATGGCATCTAGAAGGATCTGTTCCATGATCTTCCCAGGCACGGAGGTGAGGCTGACAGGTCGGTAGTTCCCAGGGTCCTCCTTTCTACCTTTTTTAAAAATGGGTGTGATGTTTCCCTTCTTCCAGTCTGCAGGGACTTCACCTGACTGCCATGATTTTTCAAATATCATGGAAAGTGGTTTGGCAACTATGTCAGCCAGTTCCTTCAGGACTCTGGGAGGTATCTCATCAGGTCCCATGGACTTGTATATCTTCAGGCTCCTGAGCTGATCACGTACCTTGTCTTCACTTAGAGTGGGAGGGACTTTGTCACCTTGGTCTCCAACTTGTGTGCCATCAACATGAGAGCTAGGAGGAAAGGAGCTGCCAGTGAAGACTTCCCAATACCTTGGTCAAAGCGATGGTGTTGTTGAAGGAAGTGTCCTTAGCAGTTAGAAAGTATAGATAGAAAGCAAATTTGGTCCTTGTGTCCTGTCTTACATGTTGGTCTAAAAGGAAATATTTTCTCTATAGCAATAGAATAGCAATTCCAAGGATTTGGAATTTTGCTTCAGTTTCCTGATGTAGCATCTTTCTTATTCTCCATTCATAAAAAGTTCCAGGATTTCTTTGGAAAAAAATCAAGTTACAGTATTTCCTTTTAATTAACACAGATACTCAATGAAATATAAATATTTGGGATAGGAGTAGTGTATGAGGAGCATGGTATCTTCTATTTTTGCATAAGCTTTTGTGTAGTAAACAAACTCCTTTTTTGTGTGTTTTATTTTGTCCTCCACATTCTATCACAAAGACAGAAGACTGGGACAGTCTGAAGCATGGAATTCACTACACAAATGTTTTGAATTCACTTCACATACATGCATTTTGTGGGCCTTGAGTACATATTCTTGCTCAGGAACTCCTGGGTAGATATGTGGATGCCAAAATTTTTAAAGTGTTTAGCTTTTATATTTCAGGAATAACAAATATTATCATGAGAAATCTTCTTTACCTCTGATACAGCAGAAAAGCCAGAAAATATATCAAGATTTGGCTCTGACTTTCTCAGTGAAAGAAGAATTAGCTAACACTTGTCTATAAGCATTGAGTTTTAGGTGTATCATACTTAACTCAAAACTGATTGAAAAATCGTCCAAGTGATTTAGCTTTTATTGGTACACAAAAAAAATTGCAAATGTATCTGATTATTGAATTTTTTTTTAATATTTGTAAAAGAACTTGAACATACAGAGATTAAAAATGATCAAAGAACTTTAATACCAATTCTGTACAAAAGGAATAGGAAGCTCAATAGAGAGCACACATACATGATACTGTGGTGTTTCTGTCGAAAAATCCACATTGAGACTACAAATGCTACTTCAGTTTTTGCTTTCACCTCTAAATAACTATAGTACTTAGATATGAATGACTGTGAGTAGAACGGGTCACTGTACATTTGCATGAGAATGTCAGGTACATGACAGTGGGATAATGAAAAATGCAGAAATAGAACGGAAAACGTATCAGGCTTCAGCTCATGAATCTTGCAATGAAATTAAAGAAAAAAATCATAGTTGTACTGAAAGATCTAGTAGTAAAATCATGTGCAAACAGTAAGAAAGATTTGTTTTCTGAATACTGATTATACTGACTGCTGGAATCACTCTAATCTCTATTTCAAAACTCAGCTATGAATGGCAGTTATTTTTCATTCTCTTCTATTAAAGAAAAAACCTCACATATACATATTAGTAAAATTAGCCCATTTGCCAGCTTAGGACATTAGCAAAAGCAAATACACAGCACTCTCCTGTGTATTTGTACTCTCCTAAATCAGTAAGAAAAATACTGGATCAAAACATAGCTTAAAAATTTTATTTAGAGAATTAACCAGGAGCATTAAGGTTTTGATTGAAGAAACAGGAAGTGGTTTTACACAAAGATACAAAGCTTCTCAAGAATAAATAAAATACTCTGAAAATATCTCAGTTTTGGAAATATATGAACTCTATTTTAAAATTAAATGATAGATTACTTGAATGAAAATATGATAATTGTAAAATAAATAAAAAGAACACTGTATTTTTGTGGATATTATTTCAAAACAATTAACCTAAGAAAATTATAAATATCTTTTAAAATTAACAGAGCAACTCAGACATAACTATCTGTAAACACCACATGGTGAATTTAAAGCCAATTTAAGTTTTGATGTTCAAAAATTACATGGCCATTTTGGACTTTGTATAACCTATTGAATACTTAAGGATTTTCATGTTCATCATTATCAGATGTGAAACTGGATACTTTTTTTCCTAATAAACACATCTTTGTGCATATGTGTTTACCCAAAGTTTTAGTAAATGGATAAATATGCTCTGCAACATTGTTCCTACAGTTTTGTCTAATACAAAAGGGTGAAATAATAATATACTAATAATTAAAATAATTATAAATTCTTTTTTTGTTATTGTTTAAAACAATTTTTCCTGCTTTACCTTTGTTTTCTGCAGTGGTTACTATATAACCTTATCAAGTATAACTGTTGTAATCTGATTTCTTTAGATAAATTTTATTGGTCTTCAGAAAATGAGACACGTTTATTGGCTGTAGTCAAGATTGCAAGCCACTGTAATTATATATAACTGCTTTCATCAAACAAGCTACTTCATTGCCAAATATGTGCCAAGTATTTATAAAAATACGACTAAAGGAAAGCTAAATCACCTACACATAATACAGATATGATTAACAGCTTCCAGACTTTGAGTTAAGGAAGATATATTAAAGGAGGCTTAATAAAGAGACTGAGGCCATTATGTCTAGATTTAATCAGCTGGACTTGGAAGATCTGCAATTCAGAGCAACTTTATCACTAATTATGTCCTGGATGATCAAGTCTAACAACAAAATAAAAGATACTCATCAACCCATTGCCTCTAAGTGGCTCACAGATATCAGTTATTTTATGGTTATTTTATGAAGTTGTTCCAGCAAGCCAGTCTTCCCATTTGCTTCCAGGCTTTAGATCAATCATATCCTTGAAACAGAAAACAAGATACTAGAACAGAACAATTCTTTAAGCAGAGAAAACTGCAGGTGTCATGACGGGTCAAATTAAATAAAAATAAACTTACCCCTCTGCAGTTTAAAGGCAAATCTTTTCTTCCATTTCTTCCACTCCCTTTCAGCCTATGAATTTGTGAACAGAAGAAAGAGTCATTCAATCATCTTTGAGTACTTCAGATAATTTCCTTCTTTTTGTGATCTCTAAGACTTGGATCTTTCTAGGTGCAAGAAAGTACACTCTCTTGAGGAGTTTCCTAACTTCATCATGTGCCAGAAGATCACAGTTTACGGTATTACTTTTACTGCTTCTGTTGCTCTACTCTACAAAAAGTTCTTCCTACAGGACATGGACAGTTTTCTATAGTTAATTTTCTCTTGATCTAAAAATCAGAAGCTGAGGCAATGAAAATATCTAACCTTCTTCACTGCTGCCTAGCCAGAAAGCATGCAATGTTTAGTCCTTTTACCATAAACACCTCTGTGATCTATCACACTTTCCATCTTAGCCCTGAGACTCAACAGCACTGTGTAATGGTGAGGATTTTTCCCTGGTAGCAGCACAAATTCTTGGACATTTTTCTAGTTGCAGAGGATTGTTAAGCTTTTTTTCACCCTTCTTGGACCAAAATTCCTCTCATGGATTCAGACTGAAGTTCAGAGTAAGCCGGAGCAGAACTGCCAGACCAATAGTGAGGAGAACTCTGGCTCACAGGCTCTCACCTTGCTTCACATAATAGATGGAAATTTTCCAGGTACTGCAGTCTCGGATGCTTTCATTTGCTGCCTTGCCTTAAAGCTTGGGATCCTCCAGGCAAGTATAGCTCATGTCACTTTATCATCATTATCTTCTTCCTAGGCCAGGAAGACAGCTGCTACAGACAGCACCACTCACAGCTTAGGCTTGAGCTGGAAAAGTGGCACATTATGTGATAAAAGCTTGATCAGAGGATTTTTCTGTCTCCCCTCCAGTACACGAGAGTGGTTGGTGGACCTACAGAAACCACATATATATTTGGAGGGAGCATGCTGGTACATTAAAAGGAAAAAATATGTCTGGGAGTGACGAAGACAGAAATAAAATGGTAAGAGGCAAAATTTTTGCTCATGTACTCTCATACAATTTTGTGGGGCTTTTTTTTTTGGTTTAGCCCTTGTTGAGCATATTAAACAAACTTTGCCTTCTTAATTTAGAGGTAGTTAACGTCTTAAAATGAACCTGAATGAGTCTGCAGATACGCCTTAGGAAAATTTGGAGAAATACAATTAATTATATGATGGGTTTGAAGGAACCACCCTGCTTAATGCATGTTAAGAGTATGTCAACAAAAGGTTCAGTAAATTTCTATTTAAATACTGAAAGTAGGACTTACTTTCTTAGAATATGTTCTTATCTGTTGTGGCTACTCAGGAGCCAATGCATTTACGCTAAAATGATCTGGAGTTTCTGGGTGAGTGGGACATGTTTTCCTTTCCTCCTCTGAACCAGTTTTTTGGTAGGATGATAAATAATGGACTATTGCTTTTACACCTCATAACCATAACACCAAAAACAGCAGGAAAACAAATGGTCTGAAATAAAAGTATAAACCCATGAAAACTGAATAACACAATGATATTGAAAATTTTGTTCTGAATCAGAGACATTAATTAGTAGGATGAGTAATAAAGCTCAGATTTCCACATGCCTTTAATGTTCTTCCTTTATTCAGGAAAGAACATAGTCCTGCAAAATGTAGGGCATCATACTAAATGGCTCACATGACCTGATTTTCTTTTCTTTTTGTTGATCCCAGAGAAGTGACAAGCTGCATAGCATGTTTAATTATTTCCGTAGTATGAATTTTCAGTATCAGTACAAAAAAGCATGTCTAGGGTATGCATCTAGATACCGACAGATTCGAGGTGGTGTACCTCAGCAAAATTTTTATATGATATCCATGTGAACTTGGTTAGAAAAAGCACACAAACGGCACCTACTACTTAGCATTCCTCCAAATGTCATATTGCTCAAAATAATTAAAATATTTATTTTAGAAACTAAGAACAAGTGAAGTTATATCAGGACTGGATAATAAAGCTGGAAAATAATAGGGAGTGAACAAGGATCTCTAACATTAGAAAGAAAATCAGATCTTTATTTAAAATTGATTTTGAATGAAAAGCATAAGGACATCATATAAAAGCCAATGACCGTTTTTACTTAAAAAATAAAGATGGGGAAAAAAGACGTTAGCTCCAGAGTACCATTTGCCTAGTGATTACACTTGTGAGAGTACCCTGAAAAATATTGTTATGGCTCTTGGGAGGAGACACTGCTTATTAGCAAAAATATAAATATAGATGCAAATAGAAGGTTTCTATTGATCTGCATAGAGACACATTGTGAATTTCATTTAAACATGTATGTTTTTAATGTTTTGCTTTTCCTTTTTCTAGAGAATACAGGAAGATAATTTGGCTTTCAGTGTCACACTTTCAGCATGAAATTTTGTTTAGAAACTGCAATTAAATAATTCAAAAATAATTAATTCAGAAGACAACCCATTAAATTATAACCCTCCCCACTGGTTAACTTGGTGCCAAAATGTATTGTTTAATTTATCATTCTTAGTATTTTTAGAAGGCCTCAAGGCAGGGAATGAAGCAATAATAAATAGGGAATAGTGGATAATTAGAGAAGGAAATGTGGAACAAAATTACTAAGGGCTTTAGGTGAAGTTCATTATTACTATTTAATAGTGCCCAAGAGCATTTGATCAAATTATGGATCATGTTTAAAAGTGGGCTGAGAGAAATCCTGGTGGAGGAGAGTTTTTTCACTCTTACTTTCAGAATTTTGCAGTAAGTTTTACAGATTTTTAATAAGCAGTAAAAAAGCAAAAGCATATTGA
>QJSC01010733.1:23956-56146 GCA_003697955.1 Calidris pygmaea | reverse complement strand
CCCCCCCCCAGGTCCCGTGCCCGCCGCTGCTCGGGCGACAGCGACTCCTCCGCCTCCTCCGCCCAGAGCTGCCCCCCCCGCCGCCGGGACCCCTCCAGGGGGGGGGCTCAACCTTCCCCTCCCTCTCGCCCCCCTCCCCAAGAACGGGGCCGTTCTCGGGTCCCCAACGGACCCGGCCGGCCCCCGCCGCGGGCTCGTAGCCACGGTCGCCCCGTTGGCCCCCAACCCCTGCTCCTCATCAGCCGCCGGCCCGACGGGCAACACTCCTGGGCACGGGCAGAGCCCCCCCCCCGCGGCCGGACCCCCGCCCGTCGCTCCTCCTTACAGGAGGGGGTCTCGGGCCAGCCCCCCGACGGCGACGAGCTGGCCTGGGGGCTACGAGCCCCCCTGCAGCTGGAGCCCGGCCAGGAGCAGCAGCTCTTCCGACGGCTGGAAGAGGAATTCTTGGCCAACACGCGGTTGATGGCGGAGCTGGAAGATGGGGAGAACCTCCCGCCGGGACCCCCCCCGGCGCCGGCCCCCCCGCCGCCCCCCCCCGGCCCCGCCGACTCGGCTTATTGCTCCTCCAGCTCTTCCTCTTCCTCCCTCAACGTCTTCGCCAAGCAGGACGGCCGGCGGAGCGGGAATAACGGGAATAATAACGGCCCCCCCCCGCCGGCCACCCCAGAATGTGGGGGGGATGTGGGGCGCCGGCAGGTCCTCTCCAGCTCCTCCGACGAAAGCTGCTGCTTCCCGGCCTCCTGGGAAAACCGGGAGCCCCGGGGGGGCCCCGAATCCGACACCGACTGGGCGCCGGGGGAGGACGAGCTGGGGGAGACGACGGAGCCCCCCCTCGCCGTGGGGGTCCCCAAACCCGTGCCTTCCCTCCCCGCGCTGTCCCCCCGCCTCCGGGCCAAACCCCGGCTGGACACCCAGCCCCACAAGAAGCCCTCCAGGATCCCCACCCCACGGGGCTGTGGGGCGGCCACCCCCCGCCCCAAAGGTGGGGAGCACAAGCCCTGGGGGGCTCTGCAGAGCGTCCTCTCCTCCTTCCTGGAGCCCACCTGGGGCCCGCGGGAGCACGACGGGCTGGATGAGGACGCGTGGCCATGAGACGCCCAGTTTGGTGGCCATGGGTGGCAGCGGGAGGGGGGAGAAGCCCCCACCACCCCTGGGGGCATCATGGAGCTGCTGCTGGTGATGGTACCTGCATGGAGTGGCCCTGACCAGGCGATGGCCATGGACCCGGGGTGGGCAGGGAGCTGGGACTCCTTCACTTGGTGACTGTTGGCCACTGGGGTTGGGACCTGCCCCCCCCCCAGCTGGGCCAAAGGGACCTGGACACGTCGCAGTCCCATGGGGAGCAGCTCCATGGGGGGTGGCCGTGGAATGACCATGGTGGTGGCCCTGGGAACAGGGCTGGAGAGCAAGTGGCTCAGCTCTTCTCATCTGTCTCGTCTTCTCTCCTCCTTCTCATCATCCTGTTTTCTTGGCCGCCTCCTTCTCTTGTCATCTTCTCCTCTTCGTGGCCTTCTCTTTGTCCTTCTCCCCCTTTCATTCTTGGCCTTCTCCTCCTCTTGTCTTCTTCTCTCTGTGTCCTCTTGGACTTCTTCTCTTGTTGCCTTCCCCTCTTCTTGGCCTTCTCCTTCTTCTTCTGTATCTTTCCACATCCGAGATGACTTGGGGACACACAGCTTGTTGTCACAACCTGCATTTTGGGGGGGGGGTCGCTTGTTCCTCTCCAGCACCCAGCAGACCCCCAACTGGCCACAGCCGTGTCCATAGCTTGTTGATGTCCCCAAGGTGGGGACAGGGCTGTGTGTGGACCCCCCCCCCAGCCCAGGCCACCACAGTGCCCACCCCTCCAGCCCCACATGTCCCCCCCAAGCCAGTAAAGACCAAGGGAGCTGAATCTACTGCGTCCAGTTGTCCATCTTGGGGTGCAAGACCCTCTGGGGGGGGTTGGGACCTGCTGAGGGGGAGCTGGTGGTGAGGAGGAGGGACATGAGACACCCCCCCCCCCCCAAGCCCAAGGGAGGAGGGTTGGAGGGGGGCAGGGAGGGTTGAAGAGCTGGGGTGAGTGTCAGTCCCTTGGCTGCATCTGGGACCCCTCCATGTCCCTGAAGCCCTTGGGGCTGCCTGGAGCCAAAAGTGCCCCATGGCCAAGAGCTGCTCACCATGGGGACATGGCCACGGACTGGGCAGGTTGTGGGTCACCATGGGGTCTAGACCTGCTGGTGGCCACCATCCCCCCATGACTCTAGGATTCCCAAAGCAGGGTGGCCACTGTGGTCCCCAGTTGCCTCCCCTGGGAGTGGGGCTGGTGTCTCATGGGGGGGTTGCTGAGGCCAGTGCTGGAGCCCAGGATGTCCCCAAAGCAGCACTGGGGCCAGGGTTGTCACCCCGCCAGGACCAGCTGCACCTCCTGGGGACCCTGCACTTGTCCCCAACCCCAGGAGGGGGCTCAGGGGCCCTACATCCCCCCGGCAATGGGCACCATGCAGCAGTCTGGGGCTACCATAGGTCTTGGTGGAGCCATGAGAGGTTCTGGCATCAGGCAGGAGGAGAACATGGTACTGAGAGCTGTGGCTTGACCTCTCCAGGGACCATCCTGTCCCCAGGGGTCACCTGGCCCCATGGCCACACGCCCAGGACCAGCCAATTTGCTGCCTCAGGACTTGCCAAGCCAGAGGCCACGGCCACCAACCCTGGGAAAGGGCTTATCTCCTCCCCGGGAGGGCAGGGCACTGCTCTGAGGAAGCTCACGGCATCCTGCTTCCACTTGGGATCGCGGGGACGTGGTCCTGTCACTGAACCGGGGGGTTCCGTCCCCAAGAGGGGCTCCGCGGGCAGATGTCACCTTTATTCAACCTTCGCTTAAAACAAGTGAACATACAATATATTTATATTTTATATATTAGGTATTTCCTGCACTGAACGCTTCTAGTTCGGGGTGACCCATGGCTTTATTTGGGGGTGGGGAGGAGGGGAAGGAGTAGTGTCACCGCAGGGGAAGGCAGGACGTCCCCTCCGGCACCCGTGGGTGACAGCGGGGAGGGGAGGGAGCCCTGGGGCTGGGGAGTGGGGCAGGAATGGATGCTGGGAGCCCTCCCAGCTCCACCTCAGGAGCTGGAAAAGCCCTTTTTTTTTTTTTAAACTGCACCTCAAAGTTGAGATGTTGGAGCCCCTTCTGGTCCCAGAGGGAGGAGACCCTTTCCAACCAAAGGGCCTGGGGACGGGGCCACCCATGGCTCCCCCCAACCAGGGGGACAAAACCAGGGAAGAAGCCAAATCTGTTTCCCCGGGGGTGCACAGAGCCCTGAGCCCCAGGGTGGGGGGGTCCCCCCAGCACTTGGGGCCCCAAAAAGGCTCCGGAGTGAGCCCCAGGGTGCTATTCCCGACCTGAGGAACACCCAACCCTTCCCCAGACACCACCATGGGCAGACGTGAGACCCCAGTGGGAGTGGGATGATTTTTGCAGGGGGGAAAGGAGGAGAACAGCCCCCCCACCACCCCCCCCCCCCACTAAGAAAAAGCAGCCAGAGGGTGATGCAGGGCTCTTGATGGGGCAACATGAGGGAGGAGGACACCGCATCACTCACACAGGGGTTTCTAGGGGGACTGGCCAGGACACCCCTGTCCTCCTCCCCTCGCCCCAGCCCCACCGGGAGCACCAGCTCCGTTTTTGGGGGGGCTGGAGGGAGATTCCCAGGGGCCGGTTCCTCGGGAGGAAGGAGAGGAGACATGCACAGATCCTGCCCCGCTTCCTCGGGCAGGAAAGAGAGGAGAGGAAGAGGAGGAGGAGGACGGGCTGCAGCAGCACCTTAGTTCTTCAGGATGGTTTCGTAGGCTTGGTAGACGTACTGGGACACCTCGGGCGCTCGGCATTTCAGGGACAACTGGGGGGACAGAGGAGGAGAGGGGGTGATGGCACCTCGCCCCACGGTGGTGAGCCACCAGCCCCAAAGCACCAAGCCCCACATGCTGCAGCATCCCCTCCCCAACTCCTTCCCAGGTCCTCATTTCAGCTGGATAAAGATATTAGGGGGGGGCTCAGGACCTTCTAAACACCCTCCCCGGTGCTCCCTGCCCCGGGTTGAGGAGCAGAGACATCCACATGCAGCGCAGGCAGCAGAGGGGGGGCAGGCGGAGCCACACACACGCTTCATCTCTTGGGGTTTGATTCGCCGCCTGGAGCTCGAGGGTGAACGGTTCCCCCCCAAGGCACCTTCCTCTCTGAGCCCCCCTGGGGTTATTTGCTCAAAGATTAAAATATTCAACAACTCTCAACTCAATTAACTCCTCGGCCCGGGGGGGNAGGGAGGAGGGGAGAAATAACCAGGCAGCAGCCAGAGACAGCCCAAAGGCAGGGGGTAAAAACCAGTCTGCTAACCTCCAAATCCTGCAACAGCGGGCAGGCCGGCGAGGGCAGGCAGCAGCAGGTGGGGAGACAGACAGAGAGGTGAGACAAGGCGACACGGCTCATCCCAACCCAAAGAAAACAGGCGGCGAGGGAAGAGGGGAAGGGGCCGGGGTGGGAAAAGCGGGATAGGGGGATGGCCGGTGGTCGATAGGAGGACAGAGCTCGGCTCCGAGGCTGCTGGCAGCACCACAGGCAGAGCCAGCCGTGCCCCAGGAAGAGGGTTTTTATTTGAATGGAGAAGTGTTGGGGGGCTGGGACCTCTCTGCTGCCTTTAGCTGCCACCACGGTGCCCCCCCCAGTACATCCCAGCAGGGACTGGCCAGCACAGACCATGTCTCACCCTCCCCATGCGAGGGGGACACCGGGACTGGCACTGACAGCAGCCAGAGGGGTGTCCTGCCACCGCAGATGTGCTGCGGGACCATCCAGCCTGACCCAAGCTCCGAGCAGAGAGTGGGGAAGGCAGGGTGGGCAGCAGGGTGGGCAGCAGTCTCGGCTCGCAGGCAGGCAGGGGAAGGGGCGTACCGTGAAACTGGGATTGCTGGGCTGGATCCTGAGCTCTGCCAGCACCCAGATGCCGTTGGTGAGCTTCAGGGACTGGTAGAGCATGTCCTGGCCTTCCACGTTCCTCTTGGCGATGGTGAAGATGTTGCTGCCTTGGAGCTTGCTGCTAACGGCATCTGCGCGGGAGGAGAGAGCTGCTGGGGGCAGGAGAAGGGCTGAACATCCCTTTGCATCTCCCCCTGGTCCTATCTCCCCCTCTGCCTGGTGCAGCACATCCAAAACCCACCGTCCCCACGCAGGGAGGAGGAGGACTCTATTAGACCGGGCTCCCCGGGGAGGGCAGGCAACAGCCCAGGGCTTGATTCACCCTCAGAGCTGCCCCGTTTGGCTCCACAAAGCTCAGCTCGCTGCTGCCAGCGGGGCTGAAAGGACTTGGCTGTCCCCAACCCCGGGTTTGCACGTCCCTCTTGGCACCACATCTGCCCAAGGAGGAGCCAGGGGAGAGAGGAGGCAGCAGGGAGCCTGGCCCCACCTCCTGCCTGTCGGGCTGGCCAGGCCAGGCTGGGCACTCTCGGGGCTCCGTGAGCCAGTTCAGCTTCTCTGCGCCAAGACTGGTGCCAGGGTGGGCACAGCACGTGTCCCCAGAGGCAGGGACATCCCCATGGGGCACAGCATCTCGGAGGCTGCCAAGTTTCGACAACCGGCGAAGCAGCAGCTCCTTCCTGGAGATACGTGGGGGGCACAGGGCGAAGGAGCCCCCACCTTCCTGCAGCCTGGGCTGGGATAACTGGGACGGGCTGGTCACCAGCAGCCAGCTGCGAGCTGAGCCAGGTCCTTCTGAAGGGTTTGGACTCACCTGCGTTGAGAGAACAGTCTTTGATCTGGAACTGGGCTTCGTTCTCGTTGGGAATGTCCTTCCAAGTGGCCAGGAACATCTGCCGCTCTGCAGCGAGGAACAAAATCGACACGGTGATGGAACTACATGGGCCATTCCCCAAAGGGGGTACAACACAGGAGCCACGCTGCCACGTCACCAGCAGGATCTCACCCCACCACATTGCTATCCCCCCCAGCAGCTTCCCAAGACCAGTCCCACCCAGCCAGAGGAGAGCTGCCCACTTTGAGGACATTCAGGAGCTACAGTGGCTCAGGGAAGAGGCTGGCGAGTGCCAGAGAAGGCAAAATAAGCAACGAACGAAGCTTCCTCTGGCAGCGAGGAGTTAAGAGAAGGTGGCTCAGGCCACCTCAGGCGGCCACAGTGTGGCAGGAACACGGCTGAGAGATTTGAGGGGCCGGGATGGAACCTTCAGACAGGTTGCAGAAGCTGTGGGCCCCCCAGGCTCCAACTCACCCATCTTCCCGTCCTCCACGAAGAGGATGTGCAGCGGGTACAGGGTGCTGAAGTAGAAGACGTCGATGTTGTTTTTCACCGCGACCTAGGACAGAAGGACACGGGGATGTCAACACCTCCTCTGATCTACAGCAGGCAACTGGTTCCCAAAGCAAGTACCCCATCCCATCCCTCTTGAGCCTGGTGTCATCCATCGGCTGCCAGAATGGAGTTGGAGAGGCCAGCACGCTCCCAGGCGTGCCACTGTTCCCAGCGTGTAGGGGAAATTGGGGAGCTGCACCCCCTTAGCCCTCTCTCCCAGCTCCCTCCTGGAATCTACAGCTCCAGCGTGTCCCCCCCCCAGGCTGGGACACCACGAGCAGATGCTCAGCCACAGCTCAGCTCGGATGCTGTCAGCGAGGATCTTCCTCCGCAGAGGAGACAGTCTGTGAGAAGCTGGATGTCAGATCGGAGCCAGACTGAGCTCTGACAGCAGAGAAGACGAGGAGCTGAGCGTTTCTTCTCTCCCAGTTCCTGCTGTGTCCCCCCCCACCTCCAGCTCCCTCTTGCCCTTGGGGCAGCCCCTGCCCCATGCCCAGCTCCCCAGGAAGTGGGGGAGACCCCCAGACGCTCCCCACCTGGAGGTTGTTCAAGGGGTCCATCTTCATGACGGAGCCGACGGTGTTCAGTGGAAGGGAGATCTCCACGGACTGGTTGGGGGCGAGAGGCGCGTGGACCTGGAGAGGAGCTGCTGGGGCCAGGCCAAAGCTGGGGAGGGGGTGAAACAGGGTGGGGGTGTCAAGCGTTGGGGGACAGCAGATGATGGCACTGCCCACCTGCTCCAGGCCAACCAGGGGACTCCCTACCTTCCTCCACCCCAGCAACACCCCAGGTCACCTGGCTGCCCCAACATAGTTCAGGACCAGGCTGGCTCCTGCCCTGCCCACCCTGGGGCAATAACAGCCCCAAAAATCTCACCCTTTCCTCCTACACCCATTTTTAACCCTCCTGCACTATTTCCTCAGGGTCACCCCTTGTTTCCCTTTGAGGGAAAAAGAAGGTTGGGTTCACCAAGAGGACAAATAACAAGGTCAGATGCCAGAGGAACAGCCTCTTCAGTCAACTTCTTAGAGGCTTTGGTTTGACGATCATCACCACCGCCATCAGAGAGAGAAGGGTCATCACGTGAGGCTGTTCCCAGCCCTTCCTCCCGCAACCACTCCAGGGCTGAGCTCGGAGGTGTTACCCATCATCTTCACCGACGCAGCCCCAGGAGGGACCTCACCTGTTGCGGTTGAACTGGATGGCGAAGTCAGACATGACCTGCAGAGCCTTGTTCGTTAGCACGAGGTCCATGGAGATGGAGCCCACCTGCCGGCTGAAGGTGCCGGAGATCTCCAGCCCCTTGGCCTTCATGGCAGGGAGCCAGACCTGGGTTAAAGAGACAAGGAACCCTTGGGGTTTTGACCCAAATCAAACTCTTCGGTGCTCTCCAGCCCGGCAGAGCCGCGCAGGGTGTTTGTAAACCAGAAGCATTTCATGGCTACCATCACAAAGTCACCTTCACCCCAGCTAGGGTTGTGGGACGCTGCGGCTGAGTCCTCCAAACCTCATCCCACACACTGGGAACCCCCTAAAATTAAGAGACATGAACTGCCAGATCCCTGCTCTCCCCTCTGCTTAGGGCTCTGGGCCACTTCGGGGAACGTGGCACTCTGCCCTGCGCCTGGGCAAGCACCGTAATGCCCTCTCCATCTGCAGGCCACCACCCTCCCCCATCTTGCTACCACGCTAGGAAGATGCAGAGTGTCTTCCACCTCCCTCCAAGGACACCCCGCAGCGTGGAGCGGGCACAGGAGGGTCTTTGTCCCCCTTTAACGCCCCAGCAGCCGGTGGCTGGGGGTCAGCTGTCCCACTCACCGTTTTGGGTGCCACGTAGGATCCCGACAGGGTCCCCACCCCACCGGTGAGGTCAAAGAGGTCTCCCAAGCCACTGCCCAGGGGTGCCCCCATGTTTGCTGGCATCGTGGTGCTGGGCGCTGGTGTGAAGCCGCCGCTGCCGCCGCCACCACCCATCTGTGGGGGGACAAGGGAATGGGTTACGGGGGACATCGCGGGGCCAGAGAGAGGAGGAAGAGGAGGATGCAGAGGGCACACTCACAGCAGGGCTGCCTCCAACATCGCTTCGCAGCTGCAAGAGAAGAAAGGGGCATCAGCAGGGACAGAGGCCAGCGCACTGAGGGCACAGGGGGCCCACAAAAGCCCCATCAAGGGCTCTCTAAAAGCATCAGCGTGGGTTAGAGAGGGCCCAGAGCTGGTCGGGATGCTCCAGCGGTCCCAAACGGGGGCCTGGCTGCCCCCAAAGGGAAGCGAGGTGTCACCAGGGCACCAAAAAGGAAGGCTGAGGCTGTGTGAGGGGAGCAGGGGGTGGGCACAGGCGCTGGGGCTACACGCGTGGACTAGAGGGTTAAGAAAAGGGTTGGTCCATACCCCTTCCGACTCGTCCCCCATCTCCAAGCAGAAGCAGCAAGGCGGAGAGAGGAGCCAGCCACATGCAGAGAGAAGCCAGGAGAGAGAGAAAGAGACAAAAACCAGGGAGACAAGAGAAGGGGAGGAGGGGAAGAGTGGTTAGTCCCGCCGCGCTGCCCACCCATCCGTCTGTCTGTCTGTGGCTGTCCTGGGGCCAGGGGACAGAGTGTCACCGGGGTCTCTCGTCCCCACACTCGTTGCCAGCCCCGTTATCAAACCCTGGACGCACAGTAAAAAGCCAGGGTGGCACTTGGATGACAAACCAGAAGAGGCAGCAGGCAAGGAGACAGCAACGCTGCTTCTCCTCAGGGAATATCTGCTGGATTTTATGAGTAGTGGAGAAAACTCCAGGCTTTTCCTTTGGGGGGAAGGGGGCTGTGGGGCAGGTGGTCCCCACCACGGACATTTCCACCCCTCCTTCCCCTGCAGCCAAACCGCTTCCCCGTTTGCATTCCCAGGAGGACAAGGTGTCACCTCCAGCTCTCCCAGCACAGGAGACACACATCAAAGCACTCCACGGGCCAGGAGTTGGCACGTCTCAGCCCAGCCCCACAGCAGCTTGGGGGACATCGCCGTTTCACACAGCTGTGGGGGTCAGAGGGGGACCCAAGAAGAGCAGCCACCCCTGTAGCAGGGCACGGACAGTGGGGATGTCTACAAAGACCTCAGGTACCGAGAGAAAAAGGTACTCAGGAGCACTAACTGCCCTGCTCCAGCCATCCAACGATGACAAGATAAATTAGGGTGCAGTGCCCCTCCATCTTCACCAGCCGTAGAAGGAAAGGACTAGCCCAGGGGACTCCGGGCAACAAGCCCGTCCCATCCCCAGGAGCTCCAGCATCAAACCCAGCACGATGGGGAAGGACCACAGGGGGCTGTGACATACCAGGCTGTCCAAGCCGCCCCCGAGGAGGTCCACGGCGCCCATCTGCACGGAGGAGGTGGCGATGGGAGGCCCGCTCACGGGGGGACCCAGGTCCAGGTTCAGCAGGTCACCCAGCAGGTCGCCCTGAGTGGGGATGACGGCCGGCTGCTCCGCTGCCTGCACCCCCGAGGGGGCTGTATCCGGGCTCTCGGCGCTCTCGCTCCTGGAGGGAATGGCAAGGGAAAGACATGAGATCCCGAGGAGCTTCAGCTGAGCTGAGAGGTCACGCCGGAGACACCAGTTCACCCAACTGGGCTTTTCAGCAGGCGGTCAAAGAGACACCCCGTCCCAGCACGGCTCCCAAAACTTATGGAAATCACCTTCCGTTTGGGTCTGA
The DNA here is from genome assembly GCA_003697955.1 of Calidris pygmaea. Lineage (NCBI taxonomy): Eukaryota > Metazoa > Chordata > Aves > Charadriiformes > Scolopacidae > Calidris > Calidris pygmaea. Next base: position 46,119 of record QJSC01010733.1, on the reverse strand, counting down.
GATCACCCCTTCAGCCTTTAAGGGCAGTATTGAATCCATACAGCCCTGCTCCTATGGGGAACCCCACCTCGGGAATGGGGTGGCTTTAGAGGACACAAAGCCAGCTCTGCGCGGCCACGGCAACCGCTTGGCCCAGCATCCAACCTGCCCATCGCACAGATCCAGCCCTGGAAGTCCCTGCGTGGGGTGGGGAGTCACCCGGAGGAGAAGGAGATACTCACGAGCCCGTCCGCGGGGGCAAACTCTTGTGCACGACCCCTCTGCTCCCCTCCACGAAGGCGCTGGGAGGTTTGTGGTAGACGGAGGCCAGCGTCCCGATGTAGCAGATGAGCTCGTCCAGGAGCGTGGGCTCGATCAGGTCCGTCTCCTCGGAGATGAGGGGCTTCTCGGCCAGCACCACCTCCTTGGCGGCCACGGGGTCGGTGGAGAGCAGGCGCCAGTAGATGTAGCCACGGTCCCGCAGGTCGGGGTTGTCGGAGTCCTTGGGGAATCACGGGGGTTAGTGCCGAAGCCACGGGGCAAAGGGAAAGCTGCAGCAACTACAGAGCAACTCGGAGCATCCCGGCCCCATCTAAGTCTCTCTGTAGCATTAGAGGGATCGCGGGGATAAAAAGTTAAAGCTATTTGTGTCACACCTCTGCCGGAGGGGCCACAGCGCTTCGCTGCACCAGCCTTGGCAGGGACACAGCCCTCCTGTGCTACGGGAGATGGTGTCCTCGCTCTCCGGGACTAACTACCAGCTTTTCCAGAATCAAGCTCCAATTATCTGCCTCCTGCCACGGGTCCTGCATTCCCAAGGCGCTCCCGCTGCCCTGGGAGGGGATGTGAAGGCCACGGGAAGCCCATCCCCTGGGAAGGAGCCGTCACCCACCTGCGTGGCCAAGCTCAGAACCTGCTGCACCAGCTCCTGCGTCTCCGTGGGCTTCTTCAGAAAGAGCTTCACGATGGCTGTCAGCAGCTGCAGCTGGACCTGCAGACAGACAAAGAGGGTTAGGGAGGGACAGACAGACCGACAGCACCATTCCTGGGCAGGAACACATGAATTTCCCCCCGGTACGTGCTGCTGGGACGTAAGCCCAACCTGCCTTTCAAGGGATGGATCACACAGTGACCGCTTAAGCGGCGGTGACAAGTGTCAGGGCACCCTGTGTGGCTCCCAGCCGGGTCTGCAACCTGTTTCAAGCTGATTACCACCCATCAGAGCCACGGTTCACACTGAGGTTACTGGGCAAGATCTCGGGACTGGGTTGCACTGTCCCACCAGGGCAAAGGCCAGAGCATCCTCCGAGTTTTATGAGGATCAGCCGTAGCGATGTACCCCCAAACAGTCCCTTTAGACCTGCAATGGGGCGCCCAGGGTCGCTGGCTTCGTTATTTTGCCTTTATAGACTTTTCCCTACTCATCGTGACTTAGTTTCATGGTGTTGGCAGGAAGCTCCCATAGATGGAAACCCCCCAAAATTTCCACAGGCAAAACCACCGGCCTCAGCTGCCCCAGCAGAAGGGGTGGGCACCTCCCTCTGCTCATTCCAGCTGCCTGACTCCGTTTTCCAGCTCCAAAAGGCTGATCCTGTCCTGACGTAGAGGAATGACCAAGGAACCAGGTGATCCCTCCCTCCCAGCTATTAAGGAAGGCTTGGGACACCACTATGGTGGCACTTTATGGGCCATATTCTCACCCAAAGCCGCTGTGGGACACCACTTCCAAACACCTGGAAGCAAAACACCTTCCTGATGCTGCTAGAGCAAATGGATTCGTTTACACTGATTAGCACCAGCTTTGTCACAGTGTCACCCCTCAACCAGCCGGTCCTGCTGGTGGTCAGAGCCCTGCATCGCGTGGGGGGCTGCCCCCCATGGGTGGGACACTGCACCTGGGTGCTCTCATCATGGAATCCCTCCAGGAAGCTCTCCAGCAGCTCGTCGGCGTTGTCGATCCGCTCAGCGTACTCTCCCACGATCCAGATCATGGCAGCCCGGGCCTCGGGCTCGTCCAGGGAGTCGAGGTTCTCGCAGAGGGTGGCGATGACACTCTCATACCTTCCCAAGAAGAGGTAAGGTGTTCACCAAAAGCAAGAAACCCAAGTCCCAGCTCCGCTCTAACTCCAAACCACGTCCCATCCGCCCTCAGCAGAACCAGGACATCACCAAGGGCACTGGCAAGAGCCCCTGTCACCTTCCTGGGGCTGTCCCCTCTCCCTAGGGCTGTGACACAACATGACACTGCCCACACTGATCCCTCTCCAGCCCCAGGGCACATTCCCCTACTTGCCAGCCCGGACACTGAATGACCTTCTCAGCCCTGCTCATCTGGTCTCCCTCCTCTCCACAGCAGCCCCGAGTCACTGGCTATTTGTGCAGAGTTCCTGTTCGTTATTAATTCAGCTCATTAGTATATATTACCACTATTAGTGCATGACTTCCTGATCACACAGTTGCCTGTTCATCCTGGCTCAGCTGGAACACTCCCCTCCCCCTCCTCCTGCCTTTGTTCCGAGAACCGAATTAGGAGTTAGAGGTGGTTTATGCTGACTTGAGGGACCTCAAAGCCTCTGCCAGCTCCTGTCCATTTGGGTGTCTGGACCTGGGACTGCCATCATGGGGTTGGGGATGTCCCCAGGGCCGAGGACAGCTTTTCTGCCCCCCAGCTTAACTCCTGGGGCAGCACTGACTGGTGATCACAACTCCGAATGGCAAAAAACCCAAAGCCACCTTCGCTGCAGGGAGGCTCCAGGTAGCTTCACCACCAACCATCCCACCAGGAGGGTGCAGCCACCCGTCCCTTGCCATCCCCGGGTCCTTGTAGGGCCCTCCCCTCAAGCACAGAGGGGTAGAAGAAGCCCATCTAGGACCAGGAGAATCCACCCAAGGCTCCGAGGCAGCCACCACGCACTTGTTAGGGTACTTGCGGAAGATGTCCTTGATGACAACAATGGCCTCCTGCACCACGTAGTTGACTTTGGTCTGGATGAGGTCCAGCAGGGTGCTGACGCAGCGCTCGGCCGATTGCTGCGGGAGGGACATGCTCAGTCAGCGGTGACGCTTTTACGTCCCCATCCCAAAGCCTCTGCTGCCCTTCCCACACCCCCTCCTTGCTGCTTCATCCCCTCCGTACCCCCCCCTAAACCCAATCCAGACCAGAATGGAGGACACACAAGCGTGGTCTCCCCTTCCCATCCACGTCTGGCTCCTCCTCGCCCCCCCTGCATGCTCCCAGAGCCTCCTCTTCTCCCACACCACTTCCCCCCTGCTCCCATTTCAGACCATCAGGTGCTGGAGTGCACCTAGATCTCAGCTTGGTAGGGCACCTTCAGTTTGGAGCTTCACAGCCACCCAGCTCAGCGTGAATAGGGAAAACCCAGCGAATATGGTGGCAATAAATCCCCCCAGGAAAGGCTGGCTTCACTGCAGAGGGATCACTGGAATGGCAGAGCTTGGCTGCTGGTGGGAAGCAAAGCCAGAGCCAGCCCCAGCCCATCTCCTCCTGCCCGACTCACTGGTGTCCAGCGGTTTGTCTCCTGGGACTGAGGATGCTCCGAGGTAAACCCGGTGAGATACCAGCTGGCTCAAAGGTACATGACCTTGCCTCGTGTGTCTGGGCCATGCAGAGCCACAGCAAGGCTTTCGATAATCCCCTTCTTCAAATTACCCCCCAGGGGAAGCAAAGCCTCCCTTCAGTAAGGGATTAGCTCCCTCCAGAGCCCCCCCCAAAAAGCCACTTGTGTCATCTGCTGCATTAACATCAGGCAGCTGGGTCTGCACTGGAGCATGTGCCTCCTCCAGTGGCAAAGGGTAAGGGGATGAAAAACTCCACATGTCCCCCCCAGAACATCCCCAGGCCCACCAAGGCTCTACGGTGTCAGGACAGTGCCATCTCCTGGGGGTGGGATGACCCCCCAGCTCATCCTCCCCGCGCTGGAGAGCGGTGTCTTGCCCAGCCCCAGCTGCCATCGGGACCCGAAGCGACCCAGCCCTCACCTCCACCTTGATGGCACAGCGGCCGATGGCTCGAACCGCTTTCCTCACAAAGTCCACGTCCACCTCCGTGGCGTATTCCTTCAGCTCTGCCAGCACCTGCCGGAGGGGACACGACAGTGAGAGCCCAGCAAGCAAGGAAAAGCCACCAGAAAAGCAGGACAGTGACCTAGCAGAAGCAGACTCGGTGGTACAGCTGCTCCCACCAGTGTCCTGCAAAGCTAGGTCTAGGATTTCTTGAGTAAATCCCCTGGCCCATGGGGCTGGAGCCCCCTGGACATCCCCTTTGGTGCCCAACCAGCCCAGCAGCACGGCCGGGCAGAGCCTGACCTGAGCGATGTTGGCCTGGGAAGCCAGGCGGATCATGATGTCCAGCTTCTCCAGTTTGACATAGATGGGGTCGTTGTACTTCACAAAGAACACCTTCATCTCGTGCTTCAGGATCTCGGGCCTGGACAACAACGAGAGGCAACGATTAAGGGAGACACATGCTCTTTCACTTTGACCACAAAGACTGACATCAAAAGTCCTCCATGGTTTTCTCCAGAGCTTTCTGGACACCCAGTGCTGCTATCGGATGATTTCTCTAGCGGCAGAAGCAAGACCTGAGCTCTGCTCCCACCTCCCAAGCAGTGACCAGCAGGCAAAGCAGGGCAAAAAGGGAGTCATCCTCCCCAGAAAGCTGCACGCTGCTCAGGAGATGGATGGGGACTCATCTGCCTGACCCTACAGCCAGCTAATGCCTGAGTCCTTGCAAATTCATTACTTCATTAACCAGCTGCGAGCATGAATCATCAGCCCCTGGCCGGGGCCAGGCTGGTGAGGGCTTGGGGACACCAAGGACATAAGCTGGGGAAACCCAGAGAGCAAACAGCTCTGAGCCAGGAGGATGAGGCTCCTCGGCCACAAAAACAAGGTTTTGGGGGCCTGCTCAACGCCAAGAAACCCAAAATGCCACAATTTTTCCCCCAGGACTCTGTTCCTTGGCTCCCCTTCGCTGGCACGCAGGGGACAGGGCACAACCTTGCCGCAAACAAGGACCAGACGAAAAAGCAACAGGGGAGGTTTGTCCTGCCAAGGTTGGAGGGGACGTCTCGTGTGGGAGGAGGGCACAGGGCCCGGCTGGACCTTCCTCACCACATCATCCTCTCTCTAAACTGGGGAAGGGACAGGCCACAGCTCCAAGGGGCCAACCTGCCTTCCACCTTCCCGCTCCCAGGGACGTTAATTGCTTTCCACTTCTCCCAGAAGTTGCTGCTATTTTTAATAGCTGGCCATGGCGATAACTGGTGGGACGGCAGATCATCTGATCGTGGCTGGCACCGCAGAGCGTGGCTCTCCAGCTGGGCCAGTTCTGCCCGGGGCACACGTGTGGGGCCTCGGACACCTCCTGTCCACCAGCGATTTTAGATCAGCCAAGGGACAAAAGGACTCTCAGCACTTGTGCAAAGAGGACAACTACATAGAAAGGAGCTGATCTCACAAAAACTCCTCAATTAGACATTTTAAGACTCAACCAAAGTCTTAGCTTTTTGCCTTTCCATCCTTTGCTCCCCCTAAATAAACGATGAATTAAAATTTAATAACGAAGCACCGGAACAGGGTGCCCAGGGTGGGTTGTGGCTGCCCCATCCCTGGAGGGGTTCAAGGCCAGGCTGGATGGGGCTTGGAGCAACCTGGGCTGGTGGGAAGTGTCCCTGCCCAGGGCAGGGGGGCAGAGCTCGATGATCTTTAAGGTCCCTTCCAACCCAATGATAAAATAAACTCCTCCTGGAGATCCCAGCTTAGCTCCCGCCCATTGCCTCACCTCAAGCCCTTGGATTTTAAACATTAGAGAAGAAAAAAAAAAATCCTTATGACAGGCTGTGTCAGCAAAACCCCGACACTGCTGCCATCAGAGGGACTGCCACATTGGGAAGCAGCGCCCGTGGAGAAGAGGGATAGCCCGAGGGGGTCCCTCCTGCCGTGATGGGGGCACCCACCTCTTCTGCACGATGAGGTTGATGTTGCGCAGAGCCACGTACTGCAGCTCGGGCTCGGCGGAGAGCAGGGTGACCAGCGGCGGGGCCAGCTTCTTGAGCAGCGTGCCGTAATAATCCAGGTCCTTGGACAGCATCTCCATGAACTTCATCAGCACCTTCACCGCCGAGAGCACCACCGCCGAGTTGGCGTGTGACAGGCGGGGCGTCACCCGCTCACAAATGCTGGGGGGTTTGGGGGACGAGGGGGAAGGAGAAGGGAAAGAAAACGATCACAGTCCATCTTCTTGCCTAGATATTACTGCTAGTACCAATGAAGAAGGCAGCACTGGCAGAGTTTGGAGCAGGACAGCTGAGCAGCACTCAAGACCTTCCCAAGAGATGCTGGACTGACAAACACCCCGATGATGGTTATTTCCCAGCCTTTACAAAACCCTGTTGCCATGACCCACCCCCCCTCTCCGAGCTCCCTGGTGCCCATCCTGCCCGGCTGCACGGTAAGGCCACGTTTTGAAGAGGCTCAGGAAGCGCAATCCCCGTGCCAGCGAGGGGACACAGCTCACTACGGGACCACGGCAGTCCCCAGCTGGCTGTGCCCAAGGCATGGTGGCCTGAATGTGCCCGCTGTCCCACCTCCCACAGCGGGTCAGGAGGATGAAGATATTTGGAGAACAGTGTCCATACCCGCCTGTCCCCCTCCCCAGCCCCGCTCCAGCCAGTCCATGGTGCCCTGAAGCCACCCTTGCCCTAGAAGTACCCAGAGCCTCCCTCACCTCTGGGCCTCCCGATCATCCTTGGGCATGTAGTTGGCCAGGCAGTCCAGGATGAAGATCTGGCCCCACTCCGTGCACTCGTTCAAGGCCGTGAGCAGCTTGTTGATGGACTGGGGGTTGAGGTCCAGGAGGTTACTGCTCGGGTGAGACTCCGCTATTTCCGACAGAGCTGCTACTGCGTTGGCCACTACCTGCCAGAGGGGACAGGACACGTGTTAGGTGACAGCAAGTGTTACGTGACACCAAACATGCTTCGGCAGCCCGGGGGGGGGGGAAAGGTGGTGAAAATGGATGAGCTGCATCCTCAATATCAGCATCTCGCATCCCAGTGACATCTGGGCATCAGCTTCTCCCTCCCTCCCCACCAGCTGATCCTCGGGAGATGAGCAATCACCGCCAGCACGGTCCCACCACCCACGCTACATCTCCAGCACTTCCCACATCTTCCCTGGGAGTCATCCTTGGCCCCGTGCCCAGCACAGAGGAACCTGCTCCCTCTCCCCTTCTCAGGGCAGCTCGGAGAAGCCCCATGGCTTTCTGTGGCAGATCCCAGGCTCATCACTATGCCCACGGCAAGGTCTGAAGAGCAGTAAAGGCTGGGGGAAGAGTAATCCCGGGGAAAGCAGGCTTTAAAATTTCTTATGCTTGGTGAAAAGCAGAGAGACTAACGCTGCCCAAAGCCCAGCTGCTAGAAAACCCTCCCCAGAGGCAAAAGCCACCAGCTACGTGGTACCAGAGACAAGCATTGGCTCCCCTCTGCCACCATCCCCTGCTCTGAGCTGGCCAGGGACGCCTCCTCCACACTGGGAACATTAATAACACACTGCCAAGGAACTGGAGATACCTTCCATCCAAGGAAGGAACACAGCCTGCAACCCTCAGAAACAGCTGTCCCCAAAAATGGTCTGTTAAGCACCAAGAAGAGAGCAAAAGGGAGCAAGAGAGGAAAGAAGTCAGCACATGAAGATGAAGGGAGAGCATTTACCGTCATTCAGATGAAGAGAAAAAGAGCATGGAGAAGGCAAAAAATAATCACCATGGGGTTGGAGTCCGAGATGAGGTCCTTAAGGGTGTCCAGGAAGCCTTGGTCCTCCACCAGCTGGGCGTTGATGTCGTGGAGCTTCGCCACGCAGACGGCTGCCGTCTTGCGCACGTAAGGGTCCTCATCCTTCAGGCACTTCCGCAGGGGCTCGCAGAGATACTCCGTGATCTTGTCCACACGGATGCAGCCCATGGTCCGCACAGCCAGAGCCCGGATCAGAGGGTTTGGGTCCTCACAGTCCTGCGGGGATGAGAGGAGGAGGTTAGGCTTCCAGGGTCTCTTCTCTTTGAATCACAGGCATCACCGGTGCCTTCGGGACCTCCGTTCTCCTTTGGGTTCCTGAAGTCTAGAGGTTTTAACACTGGGCTCTCAAGAACAAGTCACCCAAGAGAGAGAGCTTTGATTTCTCCTTCTGCAATCCAGCACCCCCAGAGTTTTCACACCATCACTCCAAATACACCTCCAGGAATCTGATGGCTTGTCACTTAAACCAAGTATCTGAAGGCAGCTGCCACCCAGCAAAACGGCCACCTGACCTGGGAAAGGCATCTCTCGGGTTTATTGTGTGGGGTTTATTTTTTCCTTCCTAAAAAGGCAGAACTCCCTCTAATGCCCACCAAGCCCTTTCACAAAGTGATGTGGCAACAACTTGGCTCCTAACACACACGCTCTTTAGCTCCCAACTCCAACTCGGAAGATCACGAGGGCTGCAGAGACTTCAGGGCGTCAGCTCACATGACGGTCCTTCCATCCTGGGAGCTGCCCACAACCCAAGCTGCCACTGAGACAGCGAGCGGCACAGCACGGCTGCCAGGAAAATGGTTGGAATTCTGCATTACTGGACAAATTGGCTCGGTCACCTAGAGCTAGGGGAGCTCCTGCTCCTGAAGGGAGAGGCTTTGGAAACCTGCCCAAGGTCCCTTCTTCGGAGCGCAGCTCTCAGGCGTGCAGCCCTCGCCTCTCACCTTCACGAAGGTGTTGACTGCCATGATGGCCATGTCCGGCTGGCTCTTGGCGTAGTTCATCAGGTAGAGGTAGACCAGCTTCTTCAGCTCCAGGTTGTCCGTCTGCATGCAGTTCACCACGTCCGGGAAGAGAGCGCTGAAACACAAAGGACCACTGAGCCAGGGGAAGGAGACCCCACTGCCACGGGACACCCCCCCAGGAGCACGGGCTGTCCCCTTCCCACGGCTCAACCCACTCCTGAAGCCAGAAGATCCCAGGTTCTCCCATGACGGGAGCCCACTCTGCAAGGTCTTGGGGAAATGGGGTGAGGAGGAGGCAATGGCGGCTCCTGGGGAGGGAGGAAAAAGGCCAGGAGACAAGAAGAGATGATGGCAACAGGGAAATGGGGCGCCTTTCTCCAGCCCTCCCTGAAACCGCTGTGGAAAAATGTGTTGAGGCACAAAAAAACCCAGAAGGGATGACGGTGGTGGTGAGGGAGAAACCACTGAACAGCAAAACGCCGGGGCCGAGAGCAGCTCAGAGAGGGAGAGGGCGAGTGATGTGGCTAAATCACCCGTTCCCAGCGGGGGTTTCTTTACAGCTCTCTCAAAAGCAGCTCAAACCAGTCCCTAATGGACAGAAACTGAGCTCTCTCACATGGCTCCGCTGCATCCCAGCTCCAGTGGGTGTCCACTGCCCCAGGAGAAGGTGTCACAGGATGGTGCGAAAGCCTCTGGTGCCTGTGAGAGGATGTGGGAGATGACAGGAGGAGGGGGAAGGGTTTGACCCTGCAAGAGGGGAGATGGAGCTGAGATGTGGGGAAGAACTTGTTTGGTGTGAGGGTGGTGAGAGCCTGGCCCAGGTTGCCCCGAGAAGCTGTGGCTGCCCCATCCCTGGAGGGGTTCAAGGGCAGGTTGGAGGGGGCTTGGAGCAACCTGGTGTGGTGGGAGGTGTCCCTGCCCANGTCTGGGATTCTCCGAGCCATTTCCCCCTCACCTTTTGCCCAATCCCTCCTGCACAGCTCTATCCAAACCATCCTCTGCTTTTGCAGATGTCAAACCTGTCCTGCCATAAACTGCTGAGCGCTCGCCCCACGTCCTGCGCTGGAAACATCACACTCGAGAAGGGAACACCCAGGACTAGGTTTAAGGAGCAGCCCCACTCCCCCCAGGCGAGCCCTGCAGCGCAACGATGCTCTGCCAGGACAGACCACAGCTGCCTCCATGGAGCTGTGGAGGGGGCTACTACTTCCCAAACACCCTAGACCTGCGGGATGCCAGAGACCACAGACAATAAAGACAGCCCAATTAGACTATTAATGACACAGACAGCCCAATTCGACTATTACACCACTTTAGGAGAGGCAATCAAGATCAGAGGGCTAACGCGGGAGTTATCCCACCCCGACAGATGTCCCTTTGCTCCTGGAAGCTTCTCTTACACCCAGCCATCGCTTACAGGATCAGACCCAGCCCAGGGGGCAGGCGCTTTGCTGGTTCCCTGGCAGAGCTCCCGCCGTCACCCACCTCCGCTGCTCTCACCCCAGGCTAAACCGGGCTCTGCCGGCACCTCCCAGGGAGGGCTGAGCTTAGTAGTGCTTTCCTGCAGTGCTTAGTGCTTTCCTGCAGCCAAAAAATGCACAGACACCCCCAAAAAAATGGGCTGCCACAGCCAATATTTCTTTTCCAATCCATGTAGCTTCTGCCGAGCGCTGACCAGCCTCAGGCAAGTCCCTGCCACGTCCGGTGTCATCTTCTCCATGGTGGCCCCAAGAGCTGTGAGCGCTCTGGGAGCTGGGGAGACATCGTTTTTCCAAATACAGAGCTCGGACGGGGGTTTTCCTCCATCTACTCTCAAAATGCACCATTAAAAGCAAAGGGCTGGCGTCACCAAGGGTGTGCAGGGACAGGAGCGTGCGGGGAGGAGGGGACAGAGAGGCCACACTCTGCTCGGTCAGATGGATAAAGGAGAAGAGGGAAAAGCATCCACTCATCCTTTTGGACTGGAATGGCTGCAAAAGGCTCATCGACGCCGGGGCGGAGACGAGGACCCCCTGCCGTAAAGGCTCAGGGAGGGTTTCTGCTTAGTTTTAGTAACACCTGGAGGAAGCGGCAATAATCCCAACAAACTTATCTGGCGCCCAGACCAATCCTCTTTCAGCCAGATTACCACCAAAGGCAGGCAAACCCCCGCCCTCCAGACAGCCACGCTTACACTAACATTTCCCTCCCACAGCAGGAGGCAGAGCTGTGGCCAGGAGCTCGCTCGGTCCTTGCCCCAGACAAAAAAAAGGTGGCCTTCCCAGGTGGCCAACAGCATCCTGGCCTGTATCAAGAACAGCGTGGCCAGCAGGACTGGGGCAATGACCGTCCCCCTGGACTGGGCACTGGTGAGGCCCCACCTCGAAGGCTGGGTCCAGTTTTGGGCCCCTTCCCACTAAAAAGACATTGAGGGGCTGGAGCGGGTCCAGAGAAGGGCAATGAAGCTGGTGAGGGGTCTGGAGCACAAGTCTTGTGAGGAGAGGCTGAGGGAGCTGGGGGTGTTCAGCCTGGAGAAAAGGAGGCTGAGGGGAGACCTTCTAGCTCTCGCCAACTCCCTGAAAGGAGGGTGTAGCCAGGGGGGGTCGGTCTCTTCTTCCAAGGAACAGGCGATGGGACAAGAGGGAACGGCCTCAAGTTGCACCAGGGGAGGTTTAGGATGGATAGAAGGAAAAATTTCTTCACGGAAAGGGTTGTCCAGCCTTGGAAGAGGCTGCCCAGGGCAGTGATGGAGTCACCATCCCTGGAGGGATTTAAAAGCCAGGCAGACGTGGTGCTGAGGGACATGGGTTAGTGGTGAGTTTGTTAGAGTTGGGTTGATGGTTGGACTCGATGATCTGAAAGGTTCCTTCCAACCCAGACAATTCTACGACTCTATGAAAATCCCCCCCCCAAAAAACCCTGGGAGAATATGGGAGCCCACAATCCATCCAGGCACTCTCCCGGCATGGTTTGGCCCCCGGGACAGCACTGCCACCCACCTGACATCTTTGCCAACAGTCATGGACGCTATCACCTTCTTCACGGCCTCCTTCTTCTTCTCCTTCTTGTCGCTGTTGAGTTCAGCTTTCAGCTCAAATATCTCCCCTGGAGGAAGGTGAAAACAGAGAGCTCAGGGGTTAGGGGATGGGGCACTCACCGCCCCCACTGGGTGCTGCTCCCAGGGGAGGGCGAGCCCAGCTCCCACCCGCTGCATGCCAGGGCTTCCTTTGCCACCCTGGGTGCTCCAGGAGCTGGAAAAGGGGATTTAACTTCCCAAATGTCTCAATGAGAGTCAGGGCCACTCTGGGGGCTCAGCGTTCATCCACAGAAATGGAGATGGTGCATCCCTGCAGCTTCTCCAGCCCCAGAGGGCTTTAGGGATGGGAGATACCGCAGGAACAATGAGCAGGAGAACCCCACACCTCAAGCAGAGGATGTGGGGTTTATTCAGCGGGTATTTTTGGCTGGGGGGAGTTTTATCACAGCACGCAGTGAAGTCCCAGCCCCACACATGGCTGTTGGGAGAACCCTCTCCTCCCTGCAGAGCCCACTGCCGCCCAGATGACAGCAGGCACCCCTAGCAGCCAACGCAGGTGGATTTGGGGAGCTGCTCCTCAAGGCCGTACAAGGGATGGTGGCTCCCAAACCCCACTCTGCATGTGGCAGCACCACCCGCTCTGGCCCAGCACCTTGCTGGGGGAGACCAGTCAGCTCTGGACCCAGCCCAAAGGCAACGGCTCCCACCCTGAGCTCTTTGCTCACTCCTGGGCAAGCAGATTGAAGAGGAAGATGCCCCATGGCTTCCCTCTGTATTAATTCCTTGGTCTGGAAAGAGCTTAAGCTGAACACCCCAAGGGCTTCCATCCCAGCCCAGGGGAGCTCAGGGCCAGGGGGCCATGTCCCACCAGAACTCCTGAGCTGCTAAAGCCCATAACCCAGTTGCCAACAGCCTTGTCTGGGTTCAGGGGGCTGGTGACAAGGTGCTCTGACCCCCGTGGTACCCCAGGAGCCACCTCAGCTGCATCAGAGCAAGGAGCAGGGTGTCATCCTACGTGGGCTCAGGGCATTCCCATGAGAGCTGGATCCTCCACCAGCTTCCAGCTGCAGGGACAACCTGTAGAAAAAATTGTGGGAGCCTCCCCATCCCTCTCCCTTACCTTTCTTCGTGGTGGTGAAGTACTTTGAGTCCGTCATGGTGGTCTCCAGCTAGCGGCAGGTCCCTGGGGGAGGCAGACAAGAGAGGGTAAGGGTGGACAACTTCCTTGCTGGGGTCACTAACGGAGAGATCCAGGATGGAAAAGCCAGAGGAGAAAAAGAGCTTGGCATCTCATGGGAAGCATCACAAGGAGACGAAGCGCCCGGAGGAGCCCGTTCTCCAGGGGAGGGCGAGCGCCTCGCAGCCACACCACAGGCTCTGCCGATGAGTGGGGAATCAGCTGGTTCACTAAGAAGGATGTGGAGGAGGAGGAGGAGGAGGAGAGCAGTCACTGAAAACACCAGCCTTCACCCCTGCTCAGGCTCCAGCCCCGATCTGCTTCTCTCACTAGTAGCAGCCACTTTGCTCACCCCATCCCACCCCACAGGGAGCTGGAGCAGCCCCCACAAGGGCTCAGTGACCTTCCCCCGGGTTCACAGCCCCTCATCCAAAAAAAACACTTTTCTAGGGAAAATTCCCCCCCCAGCCCTCCCTCGTACCCACACAGGGAACAGCTCTGGGGTGGGAAGAGGAACCGAGCAAAACCCAAGGCTCAGAGCAAGGAGGGGGGCAGGAGGCTGCCAGCGCCCAGCCAAGCATCAAAAGGAGCCTCTGACAGAAACCAGCCCTGCTCCGGCAGCGGGGCTTTCAATTTAACATTTATGAGGTTTCCCGCCCAGCACTTGGGGCTATATTATACAATTCAGGCAGTTCAGGGCAGATTTACAGCTTGGCAGGCTGGGGACGCCCGACGTGCAAGGCAGCAGAGAGCCCTTCTTCAAGGTCAGCGGGGGATTTGTCTTTTTNAAGCTTACAAATGGTTTCAAAATGTAAATGAGCATCTTGAAAGCCAAATGCAGCAATCCCTGGCAAGCAGAGGAGATGGGGCCAGAGAAACTGCGTCCTCTGTTCCCTCTCCAAGCTGGATAGGGATCTCCAACAGGGATAAAAAGAAAAATGTGGATAAAATCTGGGGGCTGAGCCCGCCGGGCAGAGCAAAGAGGCAGAGCCAGCTTGGCGGGCAGTAAGAGGAAAAAAAAAAAAAAACCACACAAACCAAAGGATTTTACATCAGTTTGGGGCTCGTTTTGGGTGTGGGCAGCGCAGTCCCCATGCTGTTCCAGAGGGGGCGAGTCTGCCAGCGCGTTCCCCCCGCCCCACCGAGGGTGGGAAAACGTCCTCGTGTGAGCCACGATGTTCCTCTCCTTGCTTTGGTTACCTGGGATTTAATTCAGAGCCTTTTTTTCCCCCCCGGGGTGGCCGGCTCTCCAGCGAATAGCGGGAGCTCCCAGGCTGCGCCGCAGCAGCTCTCTGTGCCTGACTGCAGCTCCCGTCCTGCGAGAGAGAGAGAGAGAGAGAGAGAGAGAGAGGGATTGGGGAGGAAGGAGGATTTACCGCAGTCCCTCCGATTTCCCTGACCTGGCTCCCGCTCAGCCCCGCTCTGCAGAAGTGCCTGGAAAGCAAACTGGAAGCCTACCAGGGCATTTCTGCAGCCGCCTCGGCCACATGAATCACTCCGGCTGCTCTCCTGCAGCTTCCCAGAGCCCCCGGGGCACCGCAGTTTTGTGTTTTAGCCCTCCAAAAACCCAAATCGTTCCAGAGACAGAGAGGGGCCACCCATCTCCCCCACCCTTTTAAGCCCCGCAGCACCCACAGCAGCCTCCAAACCCAAACTGCTGCTTTATTGTTTTTTTTTTTTTTTTTTTTTTTTGCAAAACAAGCAAACTGGGCTCCTCCTCCAGCCTGAGCTGGAGAATTAAGGCGCACCCCTCGCTCCCCACACCAACACCTCATCCTCCCCGGCGGCAGGACCAGACTTGAAGCATCTCCAGAGCCTCGAGTGGGGCGATGAGAGGCCAAACCTGGGTGCTCAGCACCCTGCACGTCCCCCCCCACCCCCCAAGGGCAAGGAGGCAGGGCTGCCTGCCAGCCCGGGGATGCGACCAGCCCTGCTGAAGGTGAATTCCCCCGAGCTCAGCCCTTGGGCAGGGTCCAACGCTGCTGCCCGGCTCCAATTTTAAGGAAGGGAAAGGAAACGGCGCGGGGACTGCAGAGCAGCTCTGGCGTTACCCCATCTCCCGCTACGCACGGCTTTGTGCGGCTTCAACGGGGCAAAGGGATGGATGGGGCAGGGTCCCCTCTCCTGAGCTGGAGCCTGACAGTAAATAAGGCAGATTTCTGGAGTCAGAGCTGGAGCCAGCAGCCTCCATCACTTTGTTTGATCAGATCTGATCGTTTAGAGTCATCACCGCGAGTTGCAAATACCCTGCCCTTGCTAAACACCCTCCACCCGGCGAGGAGAACTGGGTGGTGGGAGGTCATCTGCTCCAGGGAGGTGGCAGCGAGCACTCACCGCGCGGCAGAGCCGGGAGCCGAGCACAGGCATTTGCTCCCCGCCCTGGTTCCAGCAATTCCCACTGAGCTCCTTTCTTTCCAGGCTGGGAATAATGTCCCAGCACTCACTGATCTGCCGGGAGCAGCACCAGCACTCGGAAAAAGCAGGATGTGAGATCTGCAGCAAGGCCACGAGGAAGACAAAAAGCCCCCGAACCTCACGGCGGCTCTAATTTTTTTACCCCATCTTCTCGCCAGATTTATTTTAAGCCAATCTCTCAGACTGGATCCAAGGGGTGTAAAGCGTTTGTAGAGACCTGGCAGCAAACCAGCACCCGGGTGTTGGAGGGGAGCACCCAGAGCTCACCCACACCCGCTCTGGGTTCCTCGGGTCTGTTTTGAGGACAAGCCTTTGCAGAGGCACAAACCCCGAACCCTCCCTGGGACCCTGGACCTGCCATCCCCAGGGCATGAGGGCTCCCACCCATCTCTGGGGTGGGCTCTGCAGCCAAGGGGCGGTGGGAGACCCCCTCTCAAATGGAGTGAAAGCAGGACACGTGCCATCAAGCCATCCCTCCTCTACCTCCCACCTCCCAGGCTGCACTGACCAGGCTCAGGGATGGAGATGTGAGGAGCTCAGCGCCGCTCAGCCCCCCCACGCCAGCTTCTCGGAGGAAAGGGCCTCTCCAAAGTGTTTTATCCCTGATCTTATTCGCCCAGGATGAGTAAATTCAAGAACTACAGAAGACCCAGAGCAATGCTGCTCTCCTGAGAGCCCCGGTCTGATGGTGGCCACACCGCTCTACTTCCCACACTCCTCCTCCACCTGCCTTGGGGTGGAAAACATCATCCACATCCACCCAACACACAGCAGAAGGGTCCTGCTACAGAAACCTTCCTTGATGGACCCAGCCTTAACCACGTGATTTTGCTCCTGCAGTAGAGCACCAAGGAGCCCGTGGCCCAGCTGGAAGAAGCACCATGGTGTGGTCTACAGCATCTGATTTTCTGCTGCACGTTGAGGCTGAAGCCAATGGATTCCTGGGGACAACACTGATGCCAAATAAGCCTTTGCTGGTGCCGCCCGTTTCCTCTTATGGAAGACAAAAACTCATTAGTGACCCCCAGCTCCTCTTACCACCCTGTTTTAGGCCGATTCCTCCATCCTTGAAGGCTGAGATGCCGCTGACGAGGGTTTTTCAGCTTCTAATGGCAGAAACAGCTGGGGAGGGATGCAGGGAAAACGCTGCTGCCGCTGCTCTTCCAGAGGAACGAGCCATCGAAGCACCACAGGAGCGTTTAAACCCTGCCCGAGACACCCCAGCTCCCTGGGTACCACAGCAAGAGGACTCGCTGCCGCTCCGCTGATCCTTCTAGATTCTGTGGCAGCCCAGAACGGGAGTTTACTGACGGAAATAAATTTTATCTACCCCCTGACACGTGTCTTCAGGAGGGTCTGAGGAGGGAGAGGGAAGGAAGGAAGCAAATGCAGGGGGATGCATCCGCTCCAGCCCCACGCAGACGTGCGTCCCCTGAGCACAGGGGGATGTACGTTGGCACCTATAGCAGAGGGAGAGGCAAAGAGGAGCAGGAATTCAAAGGGCAAGCTTCTAGGAAACAGCTCATGTGGAAAACAGAGGGTCAGCTGAAGGTTAGCAGGGAAAGAAAGCTCTGAGCAAGCAAGGCAGCTCCTCGCAGCTGCAAATAAAGCGCTTGAGGGCAGGAGGTGGATCAGTAAAACCCAGTAAGTCGGCGTAATTAAAGAAACTTAAGGCAGGCTGAAAAAAATCCTGACTATTGAGGGGGTAACCGAAGGTGCGGGGACTTCACACGACTCCTCTCCATTGATGGGAACCAACGTCAGGCCAAGGCAAAAGGCCAGATGGGCACGGGGCGGGGATGACCCCACAGCCGAGCAGCGCTGCGTGTCCCCACACTCCCCAGATAAACCCCCCAGACCGGGCACAGACCCCACTGGGGGAAGATAAAAACCAAAGCACGGAAGAGGAGAACAAGCAGTTGGGGATACGAGAGCCAGCAGCTGAGGAGCCTCCTGCTGAACCCCATTATTTTTTCCTCCTAATTCCCAGCAGTGAAGCAACATGGGGTATCCCATCCTGCAGACGGTGCATAGTCACGGGCACAGCTCCCTTCCCCGTCCCTGCCTCTGCCCCACACCTCTCCCCACAGCTGGCACAAAGCCCCAAGGACTCACACCAGCCCCATACATACTCCCTAGGAAGATATTTTCCCCAAAAACTGGCCTAACGAGCCAGTCTAAGCTCACGCTCAGCCCTGCAGCACCCAGCAACGTGCCTGTTGTCGTGTCCCCAAACCTTCCCACCTCCCCAAAGGGACCAGGACCATCCCATCTGGCTGTGCCCAGCCACAAAACAGCCCCCCTACCCTGTGCCACCCAACCCCGAGGGTTGGCAAGACCCTGCGGCTCCCACCAAAGCTGTAAATATAACCCCCCCCCCCCAAGGTGTCCTCCCCCAAAGCCACAAGTGCCACAAATTATCCCACATCTTCTAAAAGAAAAGGCCCTGATTAACAGCAGTGCAGAGGAAGGGCTGTGAACGCAGTGGGGCTGGCAACCAGCGTGTCCTCTCGCCACCCTGAGTTACTGAGTGACCCACACACCTCCCAAGGGGGCCCGTTTCCCATCAGTCAACCGATTAAGGTGGCCTCAGTTTAACAACTAAAGGCTAAAAGCTCTGCCAAAGCTACTGGGGTGTTAGCAAGGTGCCCAAAATGGTGGCAGATTCGATTCGTTTGCGGAGCCGCCACTGAAGCCACCAGAAGCCCCGAAGTGCCAGCATCTGGCTCTTAATTAACCCAGATGGCAGAAGAGCGGCCGTATGCAAATCAAACGAGTCGCAACCGACACAGCCCACCAGGCAGGAACCGGGGAATAAAGCCCAGAAACAGAGACGGGACAGTCTCAGGGTGTCTCCTGCGTCACACGCTGCTGGGCAAAGCAGGATGGGGGGATCCCAGCACCGCGGGGCCCAAAGCATCGTGCTCCGTAGAGCTGGCTCGGGGGGGGCTTCGAGCAGCATAACCCCAGAGATCACCCTGAGGAACAAAAATACCTCCGATATCCCTCCCGGAACACCAGCCGAGCACCCTCAGAGGTGCCGAGGAGCTTATTCTGGAGGGGTCAGGGCACACAGATGAGCTTCGACCTGGAGCATCAGCCCCACTGACAGCTTCCCGCAGCAGAGGGGCTGTTCTCCTCCCGGGAAAGCCGGGCTCTGCAGGGGTCTGAGGCCCAAGCAGCTCCTGCTACGGAGCTCCCAGCCTGGCTTGATCCCAGAAAGGACCAACACCTCTGGAAATCCCCTCGGGGTCCCCAGGTACCAGCTCTGCTCAGTCGGGCAGCCTGAGCTGCACGGGAAGCGTCCCGCGGCTCCCACGGCCAGGTTTGGGGACGGGGGGGGGGGGATGGGGCAGAAAACCAGGTTGAACCAACTGCTTCTGCAAAGCACCCCCTTAACACCCCGCACCCCAAGCCAAAGGAAAGATGGCAAAACCCCCGCGAGCCCCCACCTCTCCCGGGGACGGCATCCCCAACAGCTTTTGTAACTCTGGCAAACTCCCTGCCACATCAAGCACCTGCAGAGACCAAGGAGACCGATAATAAACCCAAACCAGACCCTATAATTAAACCCAAACGATTCTCTGGTTCCGTAACACGTCTCCTTTAGGCAAAAGACACTCACAGTCTCCTTTTTATGCAATTTAAGGGGCTCCCCCCCAGCAAAACCTCGACGGAGGAGGCAGCAAGAGCAGGATCTCAGAGCGGGGGCCTCCCCGTCTCATCCGTGCCCCGTTTTCAACCGATCCCGGGGCTCAGCAGGGCCGGGTACCAACCTCTTTCCGCGGACCCACCCGGTGCCTCGCCGTGCCCTGACCCACGGCACCCTCCCACGGGGACCCGAGAAGACGCCACCCACTGTCCCCAAAGCCACCCCCGGCCCTGGGAGCCACCCCAGCCGGGGACACTAAGAGGTTCTGCCCGCCCGGCGGAGGCGAGGACCCGGTGCCCCGGGGGGGCAGAGCTGAGGGAGAGGAGCGAGCCCAGGGGGGCTGACCCCGTGTGCGGAGCCGGAGAGCCCGGAGCTACGGGAGGGCCCGGGGAGAGGCGGAGCCCCGCAGCGGGACTGGAGGAGGCCCTGGCCCGGGGCGGAGGAGAAGGAAGGGCCCGTAACCGGGCCCAGCGGCGGGAGGGAGCCCAGCCCGGGGTGCGCACGATCAGAGCCCCCACCACCGGGGAGGGCGGTGCAGGGGGGAGGCGACCTGGAGCGGGCACCGGCCCCGGTTGGGCCCAGCCCGGCCCCACCGCCCCCGGCCCGGCCCGTACCTGCCTCCGCCGCCGCCCGCTGCCACCGGCCCAGCGGAAGTGAGCGCCGAGCGGGGGAGCACTTCCGGGGCGGGGCTAAGGCGGGGGGTGGGCGGGGCTTGGAGGCACTAAGCGATGTTTATGGAGAGGGCGTGGTTACCGCGTGAGGGGGCGTGGCTTAGGGCGGGGGCTGGGCGCGGATAGGGCGGGGCTGTAGGTAGAGGGGCGGGGCTGCGGGGCTGGGGGCGGGCACCGCCGACTCTCTGCGCCTGCTGATTGGCCCGAGGCGGGGGGGAGGGAGGGGAAAGGCGAGCGCTGATTGGCAGGGCGGGCGGTGCAGGCGGGTGGGCGGGGCTGGGCTCCACGGGTACCCCCCCCCCCCCCCCAAGGGCGGAGGGGCCGACACAGCCCTTCCCCCCCCCCCTCCCCAGGACCCCCGGGACCCCCCCGGGGCAGTGCCCGGCCTCTGGGGGGCCACGGAGCGGGGGGGGCTGGGCGCTGAGCGCCCCTCCCCTCCCCCCCCGGCTTTCCACCCGTGGGAGGGGGTCCCCCCCACCCTCCTTCCCCCCCCGGGGCCGGGCCGTGCTGTGCTGTGCCCTGGGGGGGTCCCCGCTCCCTTCCCGGGATCGCACTCCCCTCCCCGGGGCTCCCCTTCTCCTCCTGGGGGTCTCCCCTTGAGGCCCGGGGATCCTACTCCTCCCTGGGGGCTCCGGTTCTTCTCTCAGGGGGTCCCTGTTTCCTTCAGGGGGGGGTCTCCACTCCCTTCCCAGGGTCTCCGCTCCCCTCCTGGGGGTCCCCACTCCCTTTTACGGGGCTCCTGCTCTGCCACGGGGGCTCCAGTTCCTCTTTCAGGGGGTCCTCGTTCTCTTCCCGGGGGTTCCCACTCCCTTCCCGGGGGTCTTGCTCCGCCACGGGGGCTCCCGTTCTTCCTCCCGGGGGTCCCCGCTCCCTTCTCGGGGGTCCCCGCTCCCTTTCTGGGGGTCTAGCTCCCTTCTCGGGCGTCCTACTCCGCCCTGGGGCGTCCAGTTCTTCTTTCAGGGGATCCCCGTTCCCTTCTGAGTTGTCTCCCCTCCCTTCTCGGGGTCCCACTCCCTTCCTGGGGCTCCCGTTCTCCTCTTGGGGGTGTTGCTCGCTTTCCGGGGGTTCTGCTCGGCCACGGGGGCTCCCGTTCTTCTCCCGGGGGTCCCCGCTCCCTTCCTGGAGGGCTCCGCTTTCGTCTCGGGGTCCTACTCCCTTCCTGGGGCTCCCGTTCTCCTCTTGGGGGTCCCCACTCCCTTCCAGAGGGTCCCCACTCTCTTCCCGGGGGTCCTGCTCCGTCCTGGGGGCTCCCGTACTCCTTCCAGGGGGTTCCTCGCTCCCGTCTTGCCTGGCCCCTGTTCCCCTCCCCACTGGGCTGTGGCCGTGGGGTGCCCCCCACCCCGCGAGGCTGCGGCGTGGGGCGGTGCCGGTGCCGGTGCCCATCCCCGTTGCCGGTGGCGGGGCGGAGCGGCCGCCCCGAGCCCTATAAAGCGGGCGGCGAAGGTGCCGCAGCGAGGGTGGAGGTCGCCATGAGCCTAATGCTGGAGACGCTGTTGGGGCCCCCGGGGGGGCTCCGCAAGGAGCCGGGCCGCGCTCCCCCGCGCTCCGCCGCCTCCAGCGGCTTCTACTCCTGGCCGGGCCCGGCGGTGGGGCGGGCTCGGGGCGGCGGGGGGGGAGGCGGCAGCGCGGCCGCTTCCTCCACCGAGAGCCTGGACTCGCTGAACGGCGAACCGCGGGCGCGGAACGAGAAGGAGCTGCTGCAGGCGCTGAACGACCGTTTCGCCGGTTACATCGAGCGGGTGCGGGCGCTGGAGCAGCAGAACCGGGCGCTGGCGGCGGAGGCGGCGGCGCTGCGGCAGCAGCAGGCCGGGCGCTCGGCCATGGGCGAGCTGTACGCGCGGGAGCTGCGCGACATGCGGGGCACCGTCCTGCGGCTGGGGGCCGAGAAGGGGCAGCTGCGGCTGGAGCGGTCGCGCCTGGCCGAGGATGTGGCCGCTCTCCGGGGGCGGCTGGAGGAGGAAGCCCGGCAGCGCAGCGAGCTGGAGGCGGCGGCCCGCGGGCTGGCCCAGCGCTCCGCGCAGGCGGAACGGGCGCGGGGGCCGCTGGAGGAACGAGCCCGAGCCCTGCGGGAGGAAGCCGAGCTGCTGCGGCGACAGCACCGGGCCGAGGTGGGAGCCCTGCTCCGCGGGGCCCGCCCCGAGCCCCCCCTCGAGCCCCCCTCCTCCCTGCGCCCCGGCGTCACCGCCGCCCTCCGCGACCTCCGTGCCCAGCTGGAGGGCACGGCGGCCCGCAGCACCCTGCAGGCCGAGGAGTGGTTCCGCGGTGAGTTCCGCACCCCGCGGAGGCCTCCGCTGGCAGCCTTTCCCCACCCCCAACCTTCCCCCGCCCCCCGGGGGGTGTAGGGACCCCCCCATATCTCCAGGGCTCCGGGAGGGCGTTAGGGTAACCCCACCCCTGTCACCAGCTCCCCGGTGTCTCTGGGAACACTGGTGAGCTCCCAGTGCGGGGTGAGGGGGAGGGTGGCGCAGTGACCGCCC
>QJSC01010733.1:3273-23856 GCA_003697955.1 Calidris pygmaea | reverse complement strand
CGCCGTCCCCCCGGGAGCAGCGGGCTCGGTCCCCGGTCCCCAGGGTGGCCGCTGCGGCAAACATCGCCCCCCCCCCCCCCCCCTTACTTGCCCCCGGACCGGCTCCTTGGGCCAGCGGGGCTGCGGCAGGAGCTGAAGGGGAGCGGGAGGTTTGGTTTGCATTGGATAAAGGCCAGGATGGCAACCGCCCACCCTACCCCCCCCACCCCTCCCTTCTCCTGCCCGGGCAACTTCACCCCCCCCCCCGGCACGTCGCCGGGGAGGGCTGGCGAAGCCACCGCGCTCAGGGAGCCCCCGCTGGGGCTGGCTCTGCAGAGGACATAAACACAGGGGATGTGTAGCCTTCAAGGATTTGAGGTTCCCCCAGAAGGGGAGGCTGCAGCCTCCCTCCTTCCCTCCCTGCAGCTTCTCCTTCCCCCTGTCGCAGTGAGGCTGGACAAGCTCTCGAAGGTTGCCAAGGTGAACACGGACGCCATCCGCTTGGCCCAGGAGGAGATCTGCGAGTACCGCCGCCAGCTCCAGTCCAAGACCACCGAGCTGGAAGCCCTCAAAGGGACCCAGGAGTCACTGGAGAGGCAGAGACAGGACTCGGAGGAGCGCCATCATGCAGATGTCCTGTCCTACCAGGTAACGTGGCGCGGTGGGCAGTGTCCCAGGCATCATCTGGTGGGGAGGGACCATCCAGCTGCCGGGGAGGAGCATTCCTGAGTGCTTTGGCTTCAGAGATGGTGACGACCAGTGGGAAATACTCAGGGTTGTGTCTAAAGCTGGCCTTCCTCAGCTCCTGGGGATAGGGTACCCAGAGCCTGAGGTTGCATCCAGACTGTTGTGTTCCTCCACCTGTGATGGAGCCATCTCACATCTCTGCCTGGCTTCGAGCTGCCCGTGACATCACCAAACCATGCCCTGGGTTCAGGCAGCATCTCTTGTCCCAGGGCTGGGAGCTGCTGCACGACGTGGTGCCCATGGACTGAAACACTGTCCCCAGGGTGAATGCCCCATCAGCCTCAGGCTGGGGTTCGGTGGCCACCAGACTCACCCAAGTCCTAAAAACATTCCCACAGCTCATCCCTGCTGGAGGCAGCTGTGGGAGGGGGCTGGAGGTGGGTCAAGGCTCCTGACAGTTCCCCCAAGAGATCTGGACACACTGCAACCCTGGAGGTGTCACCTTCCCTCTGTGTCTGCAGGGGAAGGCGGGTACAGATCCCTCCATGAGGGCACCCCAGTGCTGGGTGAGCGGTTTGTTCCTCCTCTGGAGAGCAGGGGACTGCTTAGGGGTGCTGTGTCACCCTGCTCCTGGGCACTGCTTCCCCCCTCCATGTCACCAGCTGCTCTCTCTGCCACAGGAAACCATCCAGCAGCTTGACAGCGAGCTGAGGAACACCAAGTGGGAGATGGCAGCTCAGCTCCGGGAGTACCAGGATCTGCTCAACGTCAAAATGGCCCTGGACATTGAAATTGCCGCCTATAGGTATGGGGTGAGCAAGGGGAAGGTGGGAGGGTCTCGGCCACTCCCTAGTGCTAGTGTCTTGGTGGATACTCCTCGAGAGTCCTCCCTAACACCCGGGGCCCTTCCCGGTGAGACACTTCCATCCCAAGACCATGGTGGGCACCATCCAGTTGGGTGAGCCAGCCCCGCACAAGGCTTGCAGAGAAAAGGGTGAGGAAACCTGCACAGCCCAGGGTGCAGGAGCAGGAGGGTCAATCAAGCACATTCCAAGTGGGGCAAGGAGGGAGATGGAGCTGCAGGGCATGGCTGGCAGTTCCTGGTCATGGGAGGAGGTGAGAAGCTATCACTGACTGCCCTGCTCCGGTCTCTTCTTGGCAGAAAGCTCTTGGAAGGGGAGGAATATCGGATTGAGTCTGGCTTTGGGATGATCTCCTTCCCTGAGGTGGTCCCCAAAGCTCCCAGCATCACCACCAACATCAAGGTGAAGAGTGAGGAGAAGATCAAGGTGGTGGAAAAATCTGAGAAGGAGACAGTGATTGTGGAGGAGCAGACAGAGGAAATCCAGGTGACCGAGGAGGTCACAGAGGAGGATGAGGCCGAGAAAGAGGCTGAAGAGGAGAAAGCTGAAGAGAAGGAGGAGGAGGAAGAAGAGGAGGAGAAAGCTGAAGCAGAAGGTGAAGAAGAGGAGGCCAAGTCTCCTGCAAAAGAGGAGGCCAAGTCCCCAGAGAAACCCGAGTCCCCCTCAAAGGAGCCGGCCAAGACTCCAGCTGTCAAGTCCCCAGAAAAGCCACCAACACCTTCAAAGGAAGAAGCTAAAACTCCAACTGTCAAGTCCCCTGAAAAGCTACCAACGCCCTCAAAGGAGGAGGCCAAGACACCAACAGTCAAATCCCCAGAGAAACCTGCAACCCCCGCAAAAGAAGAGGCCAAGACCCCAGCTGTGAAGTCTCCAGAGAAACCTTCACCCCCCTCAAAGGAGGAGGCCAAGACCCCAGCTGTGAAGTCTCCAGAGAAACCTGCAACCCCCTCAAAAGAAGAAGCCAAGACTCCAGCTGTCAAATCCCCAGAAAAGCCCCCAACCCCCTCGAAGGAGGAGTCCAAGCCCCCAGCGGTGAAGTCCCCAGAGAAACCTGCAACCCCCTCAAAAGAGGAGGCCAAGCTCCCAGCTGTCAAATCCCCCGAGGAACCTGCAACCCCCTTGAAAGAGGAGGCCAAGACCCCGGCTGTGAAATCTCCAGAGAAGCCTGCACCTCCCTCAAAAGAGGAGGTCAAAACTCCATCTGTCAAATCCCCAGAAAAAACCCCAACGCCTTCTAAAGAGGAGGCCAAGGCCCCAGCTGTGAAGTCCCCAGAGAAGCCCCCAACTCCCTCGAAGGAGGAGGCCAAGGCCCCGACCGTGAAGTCCCCTGAGAAAGTCAAATCTCCTGTGAAGGAGGAGGCCAAGTCCCCGCAGAAGGAAGTGACCCCGGCCAAGGAGCCCACGCCCTCCCCTCCAAAGGAGCCAAAAGCCCCTGTGAAGGAAGAGCAGCCCAAGGAGGCCAAGGCTCCCTCCAAGCCTGGAGCTGAGGAGGGCAAGAAAGAGGAAGCTCCCAAGAAAGATGCCCCGGCCAAGGTGGAGGAGAAGCCCAAAGAGAAGGCAGCTGCTGTGCCAGAGCCTCCAGCCCCACAGGTGAAGGAGGCCTCCAAGCCGGGCCCCAAACCTGCAGAAGAAGGAAAGGCTGAGAAGGAAGCTCCACCAAAACCTCAACAGGAGGTTGGCAAAGCAGCTGCGAAGGAGGCTGAGAAGCCAAAGGCTGGGGAGAAGGTGGAGGAGCCCAAGAAGGAGAAGGTGGAGGAGCCCAAGAAGGAGAAGGTGGAGGAGCCCAAAGCTAAAGCGAAACCCAAAGATGAGCCCAAAGCCAGTAAAGAGCCCCCCAAGGCCGAGGCCCCCTCCAGCAAGGAGGCCAAAGCCCCAGAGCCGGTGCCCGCTGCGGGGAAGAAGTGAGAGGAGCCCCGGGGGCCCAAGAGCACCTCTGGGTGCAGGAGCTGCTCCGCTCCCCCTCCGACGGCTGGGCCTGGGGTGGAGACCCCCCCCCCTCCTGCCGGGTCAGGCTTTTTTCCTTAGCAATATGTGATGTGAGAGACGTGGCCCCCGGCAGGAGGGCCCGTAGCTTCCCCAGCAGAACGTGATACAACCCGAGCACCACATGTAAACACTTGAATTATAACCGAGGAGAAGGGCCCCCCCCCTGCCCCCGGGGGAACCGCCCGCCCTTCTCCAATAAGTGCATTTATTTAATGTATGTGCAATGGATGGATGAACGCACCGCAGAGCTCTAGCTGCTTGGGAGGGGGGGGCTTGGCAGGGTCCCTCCCTGGCCTGGGGGGGTGACAAAATGTCCCTCCCAGAGGTGACCCAGGCTGCAGCTGGCGTGGGTGGGAGAGGCTGGGCGCTGCAGGGAACGCTCACGGACACACACGGTGCACTAGGAACCTCAGCCCACTGTTATTTGCTTTCTGTGCAATAACCAAATAAAGTGCTTACGGAGACATCCTGGCTCTGCTGGCCTCCTCTCTGGGGCGGGGAGGAGGAGAGGGGGAGGAAGAAATGGTGGAGGAAGGTGTGTGTGTGTGGGGGGGGTGGCTGGAATCTGTCACCCAGCGCTGGGGAGGTGACACGGGAGGTTTTGAGGGAAGAAAGCCCAGCTCTTGCTTGGGGTGAGCCCACCCCATGGCAGGCACAAAGGACACCCATCCCTGCCTGCGCAAGGGCTGGAAACAGGGCCAGCCCCTCCTTGAAATCCCAAAGGATTTTTCAGTCTTGTTTTTCCTTCCTTCTCTTTTTAAAGCGGCTTTCCCCAGGGGGCTGGTAGAGCCCGGGTTAACCCCAGCGCTGCAGCAGCGCCCTGACTGCAGGGGCTGCACGGCGAGGGTCTGTCAGCCTTCCCAGGGAGGGGGGGAATCACCCCCAAGGGGACACCCAGAGAGGCTGGGGGCCTGGAAGGACAATGACCTGACCTTGCGAGCCCTGACTCTGTCACCCTGGCAGGGGGGTAGTGCTGGAGAAGGGGAGAAACCGCCCCAGGACCCCTCACAGCCCCCCACCACCACCCAGCAGGGCGAGCCTGGATGCTGGGATTCCCCCCTCCCCCCCCAAAATCCCCGACCCCTCGCAGGGTGCTATGAGCTCCTGCCTCTCACAGGACAGTGCCCTGCTCCCCCCCTGCGAGCTCGGGGAAGCGGTGAACCCCCCCCCTCCGCCTCGCTGCGGGATTTGTGCCGAGTCAGCGCAGGCAAGGACAGGCTGGGGCTGCAGTGCGGGCTCCGGAAAGGGGCTATTTTTAGCCATTTCAGTTTTTAGCCATCTCAGTTCCGCGGTTTGGAGGCCCTGCGGTGGGGAAGGAGGGAGGGAGGGAAGGAGGGAGGGAGGGAAGGAGGGAGGCAGCGCCCCAGGCAAGGGCACGTTCCAGCAGCGAGACGCTCTCCCCAAAGCCCAGAGACGTGGGGCAGGGCTCGCTGCAGCCCCCCCATCCCAGCCACACGCACACACTTTTCCTTCAGTTCAGCTTTTAATCCCTTTAGCTACAAAACCTTCACATGAAACCCCAAATCTTGGAAAAGCAACTGGAATAGTGGGATGGGGACACTCCTCCCACGTAGAGGATGAGGCCCATCCCAAAGCGATGCCTGGGGAGGGGCTCAGCGATGGCTGAAGAACCCCTGAGGGTAGTTGAACTTGAAGGGCTTCAGGCGCATGGGCCCCCTGGAAGAGGAGAAGAGGGAGAGGATGACCCACGGGAGTCAGGAAGCCCATGGCACCCACAGAAAGGGCCTGGTCCTGGGGTACCAGCCCAACTGCGGGGGACAGACCCCCACAGGCAGCTAAAGGAGAGGCTTTGAGGCTGGCAGATGGTCAGAGCTGTGCTCCAGGGACATCAGTGCCACCAGGCTCCCTGCCATCACCCCCAGCCAGCTCCTCGCTGCCCCAGGGTCTCACCTGACCAGGCGCAGACACATCTTCTCCTGGGGAAACTCTTTGGGTCCCTCCACACTGGGGTCGTGGGGCTCCGTCTCCAGGTAGACGTCCAGCACCATGCACAGGCGCTGCAGCTGGTTGGTGAGGAGCTGGTAGCCTGGTTTGGGTCCCCACAGCTCCTTGTAGTTCACGTTGACCTCACTCTCCATGGCCTGGCAGAAGGGACAGAATGGCGCAGATGTGGGTCTCTGCTCTGCCCTCCCAGGACCTGCTGCTGCATTGTGGGCTTGCACCAAGCTGCTTGGCCACCAGCCCACCCCAATGGCTTATTATGGACACAGAACCACTGGAAACACCCCCCCAAAAGCCAGCGGTTCTCCTAACTCCTCTCCCACCACCCCAGGTTACCCGAATGTTGTCATCGTTGCTGCTGGTTCGCTCTCCTTTCCAGTTCAGGCAGAGGCTGAAGATGGGCGGCAGCGTGGAGTAACCAGGGTTCAGGACCACGGCAGCCTGGAGCTTGGCTGAGCAGGGAAGAAACATCACCCACAGCCCCCGGGGTCTCCAGCAGGAGGGATGTCCCATGAAGAGCCCCCCCACAGACACCCTGGGGGTGTCCAGTGTGGGAATCAGCAACTGCCAGGGGGAGGAAATACACCTACCTGTTCCCCTTTCTATCAGGGCCATGTAGTAGAGGTGAGTGTCCTCAGCCAAGCCGGCTTCTATCACATCTTTGGTGTAGGGCAGCTCCTGGGAGGAGAGACAAGAGGAGTCAGCAGCTGCCGGGGCCGTGCGGGAGCTGGAAGGGGCAGCTGGAAGGGGCAGCTGGAAGATTACGCTCGTACCGCGTAATCTTCATAGGGAATGGCAGCCCACTTCACCAGGCGCGAGACGATCTTGGCAGGGAAGAGATGCTGGCACTCGCTGGAGACTGGCACAACGCCGTGCTCTGAAACCAAGGACAAGGCCACCTGAAGCAGGGGAGGGCTGGGGACAGAGCTGTGTCGCTGTCCCGCAGGTGGGGATGCTGCAAAACCAGGACCCGAGGACATCCTTGTCCTTCTGACACCTTCATCAGGTGCCCAGACAGCAGCAGGGGAGGCCTCGCTGCGACCCCATGGGAGCTCACAGCCTTGGCAGCGCACGCCTGGCTTGCCCAAAGGGTATATGACACGCGTGGGTGTGTGCTTCGCCTCCCACCATGGCCCAAATCAGTCCCCAGTGCAGCGATGGCCAGTCCCAAAGGGGTGCTGGGCATCGAGAAGGGGCACTACCTTCCTCTCCCACCCAAAACGTGGCAGCCCTCGCAGCCCCGCTACCACCGAGGACAGAAGGAACGACTGGGAACGCTGAGGGTGGCACTGCAGGTCTGTCACCACTGAAGGTGACATCAGTCAGCTCTCCTCTGCAAAGGGGACCCTGCTGCTGCACCCCCAGTCCCCGGGCAGGGGATGGGGAGCCTGGCACTCACCGAGCGAAGCAAACTGTTTGTGGAGAGCCAGGCGGGACTGCAGCCTCGTCCGCAGCAGCTTCACCGTCAGCTCCATGTGGCTGGCGCTCAGCGAGTTGTCCGCGGTCACCGTGTGCTGTGGGCAGGAGGGGCTGTCACCACAGAAGCCACCCCACCCAGCCACAGGGACAGGCACACACTCCGGGCACTGCTCAGTGCCCGTAACAGGGCTTAAACTACCACACGTGGGAGACAACACGCGCTGGCATGGCCCCCCGGCACAGATTTGTCCCAACCAAGGGTGAGCTGTGGTTTGGACGGGGCTGGTGCCAGGTCTGGGGAGGGGGGGAAAGGACAGGACACAACTGTCCCCAAAGCCTCCCCAAGCCCCCATTTCACTGTTCTGGTGGAGAAGGGTGGGTGTGTGTGACGTGCCTGAGGCTGATCCTTGGGGAAATGCAGGCCGCCCAGCTTCTGCACCCACACGTAGGGGTGCCCCAGCTCTGTCACGTAGTCGCTCAAGGTCAGGATGCTGTGGGGACAACCAGGAAGGGTTATGCCACCCCAGAACTTCTCCCTCCCCGTCCCCCCACCACCCAACCTGCAAGCCAGCCAGAAGAAGTAGGTACTTCTTCTTCACTGGGCACCCCAGGTTGTGCCCAATGAGCCCTCCCAGTGCCAACTGACCAGACACCAGTTTCCTGGCTGCTGAGCCCTCCGGGAGCAGGTCAGTCACGCCAACCGCCTGGGCAAAGCTGCCCCAGATGTGTGGGTCAGCGTCCCACTCACCCCACTTTATCAAACTGGAACTGGTTGGCCGGGTTGGGCGTTTTCCTCCCGTGGTCTCCTGGATAGAGGCAGTTCAGGATGGAGTCCGGGGAGAGCAGGTCACTGGCAGGAGGAGGGAAGAGATTTATCAGCAGCAGCCTGGGCTCCATGTCTCTGGGATGGGCACTGACAGGCTCCGAGCCCAGAGAAGGGGATTGTGACCTCCACAAGTTGCGTTTCAAGACCAGAATGGCTTTCCCCTAGTTACACTCCAAAAGGAAATCTGTTTCCTCCCTGGCTGTAAAGAGAGAAATCCCAGGGCACCACCCCCGCTCTCTCCCAGGAAGCTGCTCGCTCCAGTACATTAACTCTGAAACCTACTGATGGAGGAAACACTGCCAGGGCACGGCCTGACGGCTGTTTGCCAGCCAACCAGCTTAAGCAGAGGAACTCTGCTTAATGAAATAAAATTCTTCACGTCTGACCATACCCACAAGCCCGACCGAGCATAAAGGGCTGTAGGATTTGGGGTTTGGTTCAAGCCAGAGCCTCACTGGTTTGGGGTACGACAGCCAAGGGCAGCTGTGACAGAGAGAGCACCCTGCGGAGAGGCTCTAGCTGCTGTCACAAGGGGGTTTGGGTACTTACAGGGAAAAAAAAAGAACCCCAAGAACCCCAGAAGGCCTCACGAGGGACAGACTGGGAGGCAGCATTTGCTTCCAGGTAGCCCAGACCAGCCCCTCCCAGCTCCCTCTTCCTCAGACACCTCCTCCTGGTCCCGGGAGAGCCAGCAGAGAGCTGGCAGCTGATCAGAACTCCCCGGGCAGGCTCCCAGGGCTGCCATTTCAGCTATTCCTCACACAAATCAGGCTCCAGAGGTCCCTGGGGAGCCCAGGGGGAGGCAGCCGCATCTCCGGCGCTCAGGACAAGGTGACCCGCAGAGCAAGGGGGTGAAGGGAGCTGCCAGGCTCAGGCTGCAGGAGGAGGAAAAGCGGTTCAGCTGCGAGACAGGGACTGAATGTGACAAGCAGGAGAGGTCCTCCCCCAGCTCCTGACAGGTCTGGCACCCCTTCCCTAGGAGGTTCCCAGGCTCCCTGTCCCTGGCTTGTCATGACAGAGAGGGAGAGGATGCTGCCTGGGCTGCAGCAGCCTGGCAGGGCCCTGGAGCTAAGGGGAAGGATAGCGCAGGGCAGGGGAGCGGATGACCTTGTGTGCTCCCCGGAGAGAGAAATGGAGCTGTGCTCTTTGGGGTCTCCTTTACCCACCAAAGGACAAGCCAAGACAGGACTTTGAAATCCCAGCTCCGCGCAAAGGCCCCCCCGAGGCAACACAGGACACCTTGAGTGCTGTGTCCAGTTTTGGGCTCCCTACCATAAAAAGAGACATCAAGGTGCTGGAGCGGGTCCAGAGAAGGGCAACAAAGATGGTGAGGGGTCTGGAGCACAAGTCTTATGAGGAGAGGCTGAGGGAGCTAGGGGTGTTCAGCCTGGAGAAGAGGAGGCTGAGGGGAGACCTTATTGCTCTCTACAACTCCCTGAAAGGAGGGTGTAGAGAGGTGGGAGTTGGTCTCTTCTCTCAAGTCACAGGCAACAGGACTAGAGGAAATGGCCTCAAGTTACACCAGGGGAGGTTCAGGCTGGATATTAGGAAAAATTTTTTCACCGAAAGGGTTATCAGACACTGGAATGGGCTGCCCAGGGAGGTGGTTGAGGTGGTGTTCAAAAGACGGGTTGATGTAGTGCTGGGAGATATGGTTTAGCGATGGTGTTGCTTTTTGTTTGTTGTGTGGGTGTTTATTTTTGTCAAAATTAGGTTGAAGGTTGGGCAAGATGATCTTTAAGGTCCCTTCCAACCTAGAAGATTCTGTGATTCTGTGAAGGGACTAAGGTTAAAACCTCCCCCACTGGGAGCAGGCTTTGCCTGGGCTGGCACAGGAGCTATGGCTCAGCAGAGACATTGCCACCGCATCCTGCTCTTGGCACTACATCGCTCTACCAACGGGTGACTCTGCACAGGGTACAGCAGGACACCAGGGCAGGGTGATGGTGGCAAGCGGAGGGGTTGCTGCCAGATGAGCTCTGGGCTAGTTATCAGAGTACAAATCAGCTCTGGGCTCTGTGCCCCCAGGGCTCTCCTCACCCCCCCCAGGGCTCTCCTCACCCAGCACTGATGGCAGTTGTCATCTCGACAGCAGTGGCCACCTTGGCTTTCACCGTCATGACGTTGAGGTTCATCAGGTAGTAGAAGGTCAGGTGAAGCACGTTCTCATCTGCGCCAAAAGAGAAGGGGCAACGTTGCTGCCTGCTCTAGCTTGGAGCACTCCTCAGAGGGTACATGCCCCCTTGCTAGGACAGGAGCAAATGAGGCAAAGAGGCAGCACGGGGAGTAACTGGCAACCGATGGACTGTAATCTCCAACGCCATCCCATCAGGATTTGCCAGGCTGTGTCTGTCAGGCCCAAGACCAGCCACAAAAGAGAAAAGCTCCCATCTTGACAGGGAAAGCTTCAGAGCAAGGTCATCCCACCCGCGTGGGCAAGAGGAGCTCCGGGAGACAGAGCTGATAAACCACCTTCTTCAGTCTCCCCTGGAAGGCCATGCTCATCCCGGCTGGGGCAGCAGGGCTGAGGGCAGCAAAGCCTCTCTGCATCCAGAGCTCTCCCTGATGATCCCAAGCTGCTGCTGGGTTGTTCCCTGACCTGCTGTCACACCCCCTTCTGTGCTCTCCACCAAGGGTCACCAAACCCCGCTCACCTTTGCACTTCAGGTCGATGGTGACAGACAAGGGGTGCCGCTTGAGCATCTCCTTGCGCTTGTCGTCCAGCTGCACGCCCAGGGTGGGCCTGCGCCGCTTCTGGGGAGGGCAAGACAGAGCTGTCAGACCTTCCTCTTGCTCCTCAGGAACGCTCAGTCCACACTCGCCTCTCCCACCGCTCTTCCCTTCCCACCAGTCTAGTTCCCCAGTCCCCCAGCACAGCAACCACAGAGCAGCCTGGAAAGGGAGGGGAGCAGGAAACCCTTGCCCTGCTGCAGGGCGAGGGCAAACCAGCTCTGGCTCCTGTCGTTCCTTCAGCTCCCAGGAGTGACCCTGCCCCTGTGAGACAAAGCCAAGAAGCTCCTGGCCCCAAAACCTTCCCCACCACAAGGAGCAGAAGCTAAGGTCCTTCCCTTTGTTCTCCCCCACAGCAATAGCCCAATACACCAGGCGCTGCTGGTAAGGAGGGGTGGCACAGAATTCCTGTGGGCTTCCAGCACCTACAGCCTCTCCCCAGCACCCAGAAGGGACAACCAGTAGGACCCTCAACACCACTGAGGGAGCACTGAACAATCCCCAGAGCTCAGCCCAGCAATTTTGGCAGACGATGGACACACATCCCTCCCCGCTGGACGCCAGGGCTATTTATACAAAGTGGAGCAGCTCCAGCCGGGGAGCTGCGCGGCGGCTGCCGAGGGGGATGTGAGCACAGCGGGACACGAGCGGGGCAGGTTTGTACCGCGGCTCCCCTGCAGTCGGGACAGAAACTTGAAATGGCACCTCTCTCCTCCCAAGAAATGGCTGGGTTTAACGGCAGCGCACCTCCACACACGCTCGCAGCACATAGGAACCAGTTCCCAGACCTGCTCAGGACCAGCTCCTCCCAGTTAGCAGCTGCAGATCAGTTTGCCCACGATACTGTGATGGGTGAAGAGCCAGAAGGAGACAGCGCTATCCCTTACCGTGGTCTGCTCCTCCTCCGCGTCAGAATCGCTCTCATCATCTGTGCCAAGAAAAGGGTGTAAGTGGGAACCCCCTGGGGCTCAGCAGCTTTCCCACAACCAGCAGGACCACCAGCCCTTTCTCCCGAGGCCACAGCTCCCCCAGACACCACCGTCCCCCCAAAAGCAGGGTGCAGACACACAGGAACATGTCCCCAGTACCAGGGGTCACCTCCCAACAGATGAGGGGGGCTGTGAACATCTCTCAGGAAGGAGGAGCTGGGGACGGAGGGACTCAGCTGCCAGGTTCTCCAGGCACTGCACCATTTCAGCACCCACTCCTCTACCCAACCGCTCTGCACCACCACCCCGACTCACCCTGCGAGTCCTCAGGCGGCTTGTACAGGGCTTTGGCTTCCTCTACGCTCCCTTCAATGGCCACCACAAGCTTCTTATCTACAGAGGAGATGTGAAAACTAAGCTATGAGGCCCCCTTACGTATGGGAAAGGCAGTTAGAAGCAGCCCCGCCCCAGAAAGCTCCCACTTCATGGCTGCATGAGGCAGAGGAAGCTCAAAGGAAGGGTCAGCGGGAAGAGGCAGTTGTCCAGAGGGCTCCGTGGGGCCACCGCAGTGCTGGATCTCCTGGTTAGGATGGGTCAGAAGAGGGGAAAATGCCACGTTTTGAGGGACTGTCCCTGGAAATCATAACGGCCAAATCTTTACCAAGAGGGACCGGGGTATGGCTGGCATAGACAGGGAGTGAGGAGCTGTGTCACCACGGTCACAGATTGCTATGCAGGGACCTGCTGTGGCCAAGTGCCACAGCGTGGTCCTTCCATGCTGCTCTACAGCCTGCCCCACCCCCAGAGCCTGGCCCTCGAAATGCAAAGCTGCCGTAGGGGATGAAGGCTTTCAGGTGAGCTGCGGTGAAGGCAGAGGTACTGTCTGCTCTGGAGTCACCACCACCCACAGGTGACACAACCCACCACATGGGGTGACAGCTCTCAGGAGGTCACATCAGGACCGAGCCAGCTCGCAGGCTGCAGGGACATCCCTGCTGACCTTGAGAAGGGGGGGCAGAGGTGGGAAGGGAGCTTCCCGAGCAGTTTGTCCAGCGAGGGAGCTGAGCAAACAAGGTTTCAAATCCTGCTGCCTCATTACAGCTGGCCATGAGGCCACCCTGCTGCTCAGCGCTCAGCAAAATCCAGCAAACGGGACGAAAAGGACCTCCCAAAGCGTCCCCAAAGCAGGGTTCTGAGTGAAATCTGGCCCCCCAAGTCCCTTGCAGGACTGAGGACTGCGCTCTCCCCTCCGTGCTCACCGCAGGCCTGACCGTAGGCACTGGCTTGAACAAAAAGAACGTAGAGAGGCGGCGGGAGGTGCCGGGCTGTCTCGTACTGCTTGTGCGCCTGGTCGAAAGGCATGAAGAGATACTCCTGGACAGGCAGGGAGGCCTGGGGGAAGAAAAGGGCTAACATTCATCACTGGGAACACAACACTTCGCCCTCCTCACCCCCTCCATCACCCCAAGCAGGAGACTGGAAACCAGCACAGCGGCACCAGTGCAGGGTTAAACGCAGCCACGGGCCCGGCGAGCCCCCAGGGAAGGGCAGGCAGCTCTCCTTTGCTGGAAAACTTCTGGATCTGAAAATAACCCAGTTCCTTCTCCTGTTCTTCCCTCCCAAGGCAATCACAAGGGGCTGGAACCGCGTTAGTGCTCTCCAGGGAAAGGCCCATTTAATGACACCTCCATCCGCAGTTCTGCAGGAATTGCCGCATAAACAAGGAGACTCCGGAGGAGTCTCGGCACGAGGCAGATCTACCTCTCGCCCACGCTTCGGGAACAAAACGCCTCCAAAGTAGAATGAACCCAGGCATTGCACCTCTCTAACACCTCAGAGTGTGACCCCAGCTCAGCCCCGAAGGCGTTCTCCCCTCCCTGCAGAGCTCCAAGTACCTGCATGATGCTGTTGAGTCGAGGCTGGAGGCTGCTCAGATATTCCTTCTTCACCTCGATCTCCTTCAGGATCTTCTCCTTGCTGGTCAGGCACTCCTTGTACTTCTCTGCCAGCCTAAGGGTGGGAATTCGGTTACTGCCACACATCACAGCTATAAAGCCCGCCGGGGTCCACCTGGGGCCCCAGAGCTGGCAAAAGTCACTGCAGGAACCAGGAGACCTCAGACACGACGAGCAACAAGGAGTTCTTAATGTCAAGGGCAAGTGGAGGCAGAAAAGAACTGAGTAGAGCTGGAAAATGAACAGGGAGAGAAAGTGGAAGCTCAGCCTTGTGCTGAGAAGGGACAGCAACTGGACCTTTCCTCAGCAGACCCGCTCCCACGCCAGCCTCTGTGCCAGCAGCCACACCGGCGGAGCCCTGCCGACCCCACTAAGCTCCTGAAAAGGCTTTTCCACTTCGTATCACCAGAGTCACTTCACGTCACGTCAACTCCCTAGTTAAACTCCTGAAAATCGAGGTTTAATACACCAGCAAGTGCTCCTCTGCAACTGGGGAGAAAGCCCAGGAAAATGCAAGTTCACCACAAGCCTCCAAGCCCTGGATATGCTCGTGTTTAGGGGGAATATCTCCTTATTGCTGTCGATGGCAACCTCTCGCCCAGCAGGAGCTGGGAAAGCTGGGTATGGAGCAGGGAAAGCTGCCCAGGACAAGCCACCACCACGGCAGCGGGAGAGAGGGTTGGGACTCTCCTCTGAGGACCCTGCTCCCCATTGGACAAGAGCACCCGCAGTGCAGAGCAACCCTCTCTGAGGAGGAACAGCCGCCTCAACATTGCAGGACTGAAAAAACTATAGTTGTGTTGGGTCAACGCCCCCCAACAGGGTCCTACACAACACAGTTTTGCTGTCCAGCTTTCAGACGTCTCTACTGAGCTCCCTCAGCTTGTGAGAGCAGCCAAGATCCCTGTAATGCCAGTCAAGAGGCACCTTTCGGAGTAGAGTCCAAGACAAACCCACTACTCCGCAACACAATGGTTATAGATGGACACTAATAACGCCACCAGCATCAGAAATTGCCCAAAGCACTATCAGTGTCTGCTCCTGAGGCAGCTGAAGTGGCCATTTCCCACCACAACAGTGGCAAGAGGTGAACGGTGGCGTTCCCTAGATACTGCGGGGCGAGGGCTGGGAATTGCAAGGCTTCTCAGCAATTCAACGGGCAACTGTAGGTCAGCTCATCCTTGCTCTCTTCACAGTTTCAATGAGCAATCAGTTTTAAGAAGAATCCTCAGGAGATCTCCAGATTGATCGGTCCTCTGCCGGTGTGTGTCATAGGCAGAGTCGTCTGGAGGATCCTGGCTGCAGCACCAATGGGTGCCTTCCACCAGGCAGACACAGCTGGGTTGGATGTGGAGGGTCTGGGAGAGGTGAAGCACGAGGCGTTAGAGCCACCCAGCACCCACCCACAGCACCTCTCGCCAGTTTGCTCTGCTCACGCAGACCTACCAGCAGGGTCAGACCCATCCTTCCAGACCGACCTGGCTGAAAAAGCTGCTGGCCGTTATCAAAACACAGGCATATTGGGTCACGTTTGCTTTCGGCAAGAGTCAACGGAGCAGGACAACACCAGGACAACAGCGCCTGTCACAGCTCGGCTGTGCTGGCAGCTCCCCACCGTGGCAAGCGTCAGGAGCACAGGGAGGCAGGGACAGCAGCAGCACCAGCTTGGCTTAATTTCACTCCTCGCACCACGGCACAGCAGACACAAGAGGGATGGCTTCGCCCTGCGTGGCATGTCTTGCAGAACCAGGTTCTGGATGGAAGCACGTAACCCCCCATCCTTCAATATCACCCCTGCGGCGTCCCCGCTCCCCGCTGCGCCAGCCTCCGAGCAGACACCAGGGAAATGTCAAGCTATAAAATTAATTTTCTTCTTTTGATACCCAAGAGCCAGCACCGACGTTCGCTGCCTCGGTGAGGGAACATACGTGGGCTTATCAGGAGAGCCACGAGGCCTTTGCTGTCATCACCCAGAGCACAAGGCACGGTCCCAGACAGGCAACCCCTCTCGCACAGGGGCTGTGGTTGTGTCTGGGCTTCTCTCACACTGGTTTGGAGATCTCTCTGCTCCCAAGGACTCCCCTTCATCAAGCACGTGAAAGACAACGCCGTGATCTATGAAACAAGGATCCCCCCGAGCCCAGCTCTACACAAAGCGAGATGCTCCACGCCAAGGGCTCAGTTACACAATAAATCTGTCGTTTGTTCTACTCTCCTTATTTCAAGAGGGTGTTAAAACCTTTATCACCCGCGTTTGCTTCACCGCCCAGCTCACTCCCGGGGTCTGCCAAGAGCAGAAGGACAGGCTGACACTGAACCCAGGCACCACAGACCCACCTCTTGCGCTGCTCCAGCTCCCAATCCAGGCGGGCCAGGGTCTGCTGGTGGGGCTCAGACAGGGTGATGGCAGGCCGGCTGATTTCAGGGGGGGCCTCTTTGTAAAACTCCTCCAGGCTCACCAGCTCGATCTCCTCGTGTTTTGACCTGCAGGGACAGACAGATCAGGCCAGGGAAGGGTGGGAAATGCTGCAGCAGGGCCAAACTCAACCCTGTCTCACAAGAGAGCGGTCGTTGCCACTGTCCTGTTCCCTGGCTTCACTCTGCTACGTGAAACACCACGGCATCAGTGACCTGAACTGCAACAGAGCTCAGCAGAGGAGAGAAAGGCCTGAACAGGGTCCCTCCTTTCACAGAGACACCTTCCCTGCAGAGTTAACCAAAGTGCTGTTTGAGGCATCAGTGTAATGCAGCCCTTCTGGCAGCAGCTCAGAGCGCTGCCTATGCAATGGGCACGATGGAAGGCTTTGGCTTTCAGAAGAAAACTCCTGATATATGGAGGCCAGAGAGTCCTTCAAGAGACCAGCATGGCCACATCTTTGACATTTACCCATTTTCTCTTCCACTGTCCCTTTAGCACGACAGACACCTTCTTCCCTTCTCCCTACACGAGCCTCCTTCCCCAGGTCCCAGCACAAGAACTCTGGGACACTCCGTCTCTCCTGTGTGGCGGCATCTGGAGCACCCGCTCTCCTCCCACAGTGGGCTCAGGCAACGAGACAAGAGATTCCAAACGTTTGAGGCCTCCACCCCATCTCAGACACACCGTCCCTCCCTCTCCTTCCTGGCCAAACTCACTTGAACTCCAGGCATTTGGTGATCTCTTTCTGTAGGTGCATCACCTCATAGAGCAAGTTCTGGAGCTGCAGGTGATACGCGTCGACCTTCTGCTTTGCCTGAAAGACACAGCAGGAGATGAAGCTCTGTTACCTCCCTCCCCGCAAACACACCCCGCAGGAGAGTCACCAACGCATTCCCCCCTCACAACACCAGCTAGGGATGGTGGGGTTTAGGGTATGCAACAATTTTGCGGGGGTAAAAAGATATTTTGAAGGGCTGGGACAGCAAATCCTCATAACATCAAACTGATTCTGCTTTGGAGGCAGCACGTTTTGGGGACAAGGCACAGAACAGGGCAGAGCTGCTGGGGCACACAGGCTGAGTCCCCTCCTGTCCCCCTGCCTCAGTGGTGTGAAGAAAATGAGCATTCTTCCCAAACTGTGAAAAGCTCTATGAGGTGTCCAGGTTAGGAGCTTCAGGGCCAACCACATAACATGTTTCTCAGGCCTGCAGCACACCAGACCCTCGAGACAGAGCTTTCTGACTCCCCGTTATACTCGTTGCAGATACAGACAGCACTCCTCCATCACTCGTGATGACTACGGCTTCCACGTCACCGCAGTAGAGTCTCCTGATAAAGCCCTAATTCAAAACCCATGACCTGGCTGGTGTTCAGTTCCTCTCGCGCATCCATACGCAGCCCTGGGAGAAATGGCACCATCTCTGATCCCACTAAATCCCCACCTGTATTCATCACCACCCCCACACAGGCCCCTCTTTACCTCGTGGGTTTGATCTCTCCCTTTCTTCAGGCGGATATGAGCCAGTCGGTTGAGCTTCTTCAGGGTCATGAAGTGGACGCAGCTCTGAATGCGCCGCTCGTCGATCTCTGAAGCCTGAGTGGCAGGAGAGAGGTGTCTGAAGCAGGAGAAACGACTCGCACCACAAAGCCCCTTTGCTGTGAGGACTTCCCGTGAGTCCTGTCACAAAGGGGGCTCCACGCTTTGCTCTGGAGCCACAAATAATGTCTTCCAGGGCTTCCAAGGGAGCCTCCCACCGCCAGACTCACAAGTCACCTGATAGAAATAATTGGGGGGGGGGTGTCTGGGCTCATTCTAGTGCCGTTTCTTGGCAGGAGGGAGAGAGGTGTTTGAGCCTGAAGCGCCCATAACGCCACGCAAAGGACAGAGCAGGCAGTCTCAGTGCAAACCTTCCCCAGCCGTGGCCAGGCCTCTGCGGGACAGCAAGAGCCCGGCCACCCTCCCTGCGGTCAGGAGGGGCTCAATTCCTGCCCCCAGGAGCCCAGACACACTTTAGAAGACCTCAGTCTGCATAACGTCTGCTCAGTCAAGCCCAATGCCTCAGATAATGACATTTTACTTCACTTAAGGGAGGCTGTTCCGTTTTCCAGACTCTCCCCAGAAGATGGTGCGGCTTCTGCTCCCGTTCCACTCGGATTAAGGAAAAACACCAACGAACAGAACACATTAAATCAAGCACTGAGGCTTACGTTGTCCTTGATGCCTCTGCTCTTCAGCTCCTGGATCTCTGCCATCAACCTCTGAAGCTCCTGGCAAGTCTCTCTGTAGAGTTCGTAGTCTTTGATAGGGTCACGGAGATCCACCTCGCACTCCTCGCTGTAGTACCGAGCATCCTGCAAAGGCAGAAAGCACCTTCTGCGGCTCCTTCCTTCCCCTTTCCCTGGAAAGGCCACTGGGAAACAAACTGCTGGGTCCCGATTCCTGGCTCTGTCCGTTAATCCCACGCCCGAGGAGACTTTACACCAGGGAGAGGACTCAGTTAACAATCCCAGACAAACACCACCAGGCATTAAAACACCTGGGAAGTTCAGGTTGTCTTTTACATAGTTATTATAAATTTAAACTGAAATCTGTCCTGCACTGATATGTCTACATGACTACAGAGGATAAACCAGAATGGTGGCTACTTCTTCGATCCCTACCCCAACTTTGGCTGAACCTGTTACCCTGATGCTCGTGGGAGAGTTTTAAGACAACCTGCAAAACCCCACGGGACCTTTCAGCCTTGTGCTCACTCTCCCTGTGTCTCCAGAGGAACATTTGACTCCTTGAGCGCTGTGTTTCCTGAAGGAGACAGGAGCAGGTTCAGAAATTCAGAGCAGGAGTTTCAGAGGCATTGGGACCTGGCTCAGCTCTGGGGGAACAGCCCCACGACTTCCCAAAGGGGAGAATAAGGCGGGTGAAGAGCTCTCTGTATGGCAGGAGGACACAAGCAGGCTCTGCCAGTGTCCATGGGGCCAGGGAGAGGCAGAGGGGGGCCCTACCTGGTCAGCATCGCCCTTGCTCCGCTTGCCCTCCTGCGGACCCCCGTCTGTGCGGATCACTTTGGGTTTCCTCTTCTTGCTGGAGTCTGAAGACATGGTGCTGCCAGCCAACGGCTGGGGGAGAAGAGGAAAAGCTGTCGTCCATGGGGGAAGAAGCTGCCTGGGATCGGGGTTACCCTGGGCTCCCTTCCACCAGCCTGCCTTGGGCTCCACAGCCTCCCAGCCCAGGGAGCCCCCGCGCCTCCTCCCTGCCCTAACCCTCCCAGCTTCCTTGTCCCTGCCCAAACCATTCCGGGATTCAGTCTATGATTCCTGCCTGCCCACCCAGTCCCAGGCCTTCTCCTCTCCAGCTTCCCCCATCCCAGCTCTCAGCCCTGCCATAGATCCCAACACAAGCTCAGTGGTGTCTGCTCCTCCAGAGCCCCTGCACACCCCCAGCACACCAGGCCCAGGGACTTCTCCTCCTCCAGAGCCCCCCCAAGGCCTCAATATACCAGGCCCAGGGGCCTCTATTCCACCAGAGCTCCCCCAGATTGCCAGCACACCAGACCCAGGGGCCTCTATTCTACTGGAGCCCCTCCCAGACCTTCAGCACACAGGCCCTAGGGGCTTCTGCGCTTCCAAACACCCCCCCCTCGGCCTCCACCACAGCAGGCCCAAGGCCCTCTGCTCCTCCAGAGCCCCCCCAGATCCCCAGCACACCAGGCCCAGGACCCTCTGCTCCTCCAGAGCCTCCCCAGACCCCCAGCACACCAGGCCCAGGGGCCTCTGCTCCTCCAGAATCCCCCAGACCACCGGGCCCGGGGGCCTCTGCTCTACTGGAGCCCCCCCTAAACCCCCAGCACACCGGGCCTGCGGGCCTCTACTCCTGTGAAGTTCCCCCAGGACCCCAGCACACCAGGCCCAGTGGCCCCTGCTCCTCCAGAGCAACCCCCAGACCACCAGGGCTGGGGGCCTCTACTCCTCTAGAGCCCCCCCAAAACACCCAGCACACCGAGCCCAGGGGCCTCAAGTCCCCCAGAGCCCACTCAGACCCCCAGCACAATGGGCCCGGGGGCCTCTACTCTACTGGAGCCCCCCAAGACCCCTAGCACACCAGGCCCACGGGTCTCTACTCCTCCGGAGTACCCCCCAGAACCCCAGCACACCGGGCCCGGGGGCCTCCGCTCGTCCAGAGCCTCCCCAGACCCCCAGCACACCGGGTCCGGGGCCCTCCACTCCTCCAGAGACCCTCGACCGCCAGACCACCGGGCCCAGGGGCCTGCGCTCTACCGGAGCCCCCCCAGACCCCTGGGGGCGTTCCCCTCCCTCCTCAGCTCAGCCCTGGCCCCATCCCCGCCGCCCCCGCCCGCCTCGGTTCCCCCGGGCCGGCGGTTCCCCCCGCTCACCGCCCCGCTCGCCTCAGCGCCGCCCGGAAGTGACGTCGGCGGAGCAGACGAGGGCTGGGAGCAGAGCGGCGCCCGCGAGAGGCGCCCCCTGGCGGACGCTCCCTCCCCCCCGGAGGACCGCCGGCAAGGAGGGGCGGGGGGCGTGGCCTGAGGCAAAGGGGGCGTGGCCTGTGTAAAATGGGCGGAGCCACTGCTCCCATTCACAAGCCCTGCTGCGGGGGCGTGGAGCGGGCCCCCCCCGCGATGGGGACACGCCTGGGGGGCTCCTGGTGCGGGACGGGACCCGCAGGCAGAGCGGGGCGGGGGGAAAGGGGGCAGTGGAGCTGGGGGGGGGCACAATATGGGGTCCCCAGTGGGGCTGGGGGGCACACAGAGGCTTCGGGGGCATGGTATAGGGCCCCCAGTGGAGCTGGGGGGGCACAGAAGGGCTGGGGGGG